>ML789197.1:20499-34980 GCA_009831015.1 Picea engelmannii
GTTTGATTGTTTTGGCATACTAAGTCCAACACTTGTTCATTTCCTTTGGTGAGCATTTGAGCTAAATCTTGACCTTTAATCAACTTAGTGGGTTTAATTTCTAAATCATACTCTTGAATTTTAGAAACCCACTTTCCTCTATCTCCCAAGAAATCCTGTTGTCCAAGGATGTCCTTTACTGCTGCGTGAGGGACATACCCCACAATATTTGAATATCCTATGTAGACTCGGAAATGCTTGAGAGACTTGACTAAGGCATGTGCTTGCTTTTCCATACTAGTATAGTTAAGCTCTGAATTTTGTAATGCCTTACTCATAAAAGCAATGGGTTGCTCCTGACCCTCATTATTCTTCTGGAGCAAAAGCCCTGCAATAGTGTCCTTAGAAGCAAAGGAAAAGATTTGAAAATCCTTTGAATAATCCGGACTAATCAATATTGGTGATT
This sequence comes from Picea engelmannii, assembly GCA_009831015.1. Taxonomy (NCBI): domain Eukaryota; kingdom Viridiplantae; phylum Streptophyta; class Pinopsida; order Pinales; family Pinaceae; genus Picea; species Picea engelmannii. Next base: position 20,945 of record ML789197.1, read on the forward strand.
TGCCAATTGCATCCTTAATAGTTTTGAAAGCAATCTTTCCTTATTCTGACCACTCACACTTAACATCTTTCTTTAACAACTTAAGGAGTGGTTTCATTAACTCAACTAAGTGATGAATAAACCATCTGACGAAGTTTATCTGTCCAAGAAAGGATTGAATGGATTTCTTAGTTGGGGGTTAAGGAACTTTTTGTATGGCTTCGCCCCTTTCAGGATCCATTTTTACCCCGTATTCTGCTATAATGTGGCCTAGTAGCTTGCCTTCGTCAACACCTAAGATGGACTTAGCTGGATTCAAGGAGATACCATATTTTCAGCATATTTTAAAAACCTACCTGAGATGACTTATGTGATCTGACCTTTTCTTGGAAAATATTGTTAAGTCATCCTGGTAGATTTCTATGATTTTGCCCATTACTTCATGAAAGGCAAAATCCATGGCTCTTTGAAAAGTGGCACCTGCATTAAGTAAACCAAAAGGCATCCTTAGATACTCAAAAGTGCCCCAAGGAGTGGTGAAGGTAGTTTTGTTCTGATCTTCCTTCCTCACCAAAACTTGGTTATAGCCTGAGAAGCCATCCAACATGGACATAATCTTGGAACCACTTACCCTTTGAAGTAGGGTCTCCATGTTGGGTAGGGGATAGTTGTCTTAAATACATGCTAGATACAAGTTTCTAAAGTCAATACATAATCTTATCCCCCCATTCTTTTTTCTGACAACAACTAAATTGGAGCACCAAGATGAATGTCTAGTTGGAGCAATGATTCCAGCATCCAACATCTTCTTTAACTCGGCGTGAACTAGAGGTGCCAACTTAGGATTTATTCGCCTAAGCTTTTGTCTGAAAAGTCTTGTGTCATCCTTGAGGGGGATAGTGTGTTGAAACACATCCTTCTTTGTATGCTTTAAGTTCGTCATAAGTGAAAGCAAACACATCCCTATACTCTTGGACTAAACTGATCAATTCCTTTCTTTCCTTTTCTTTGGTTCCTTTTCCAAATTTTATCATCCTTGGGACTTCTTTTGTCCCAATGTTGATTTCAATATATTTGTCAGGATTTATTGTTTCTTTTTTCTTTTTGTACATGTCATGCCTGTCAAAAATTTCTTCTAGGGCAGCTATACCTCTACGGACTAGATTTTTGATGGGATTATCCTCTTCAACATATTCCTTGCCTTCCTCTTTATAGTTGACATTAAAGTCTGAGAAATCTCCTATGTTATGGATGAACCTTAGGATTTTCTCAACATCCTTGAAAACCTACCAATTGTCAACATTATCTGAGACAGATGGCCTAAATATTATCTCCAATTTACCTTCACCTTTCATTAAATCTTCTGAGGGTTGGAGAGTAGAAGCTACTACAACTAGACTATCAGCCAAGTTGTTTTGTTCTCTAGGAATAGCAATGAGGTCCATGGCATCAAATAATTCCATGGTGTCCCATATAACATTTATGTATCTTCTAAGCCTCTCACTTTTGCATGCATACTTGTTTTTAACTTGGAGAATCACTAAGTCAGAGTCACCCTTTATGTTGAGAATTTTGATACCCATGTCCTTATCGATTTCTAAGCCTAGCAAAAGTACCTCATACTCTGCCACATTATTAGTTGCATCAAACTCAAGTCTGAATGCAAAATTGTAAGTCTTTTTTGTTGGATATTTTAACACAATGCATGCCCCTTTACCTGATCTAGAGTGGGCTCCATCAAAATTCATTTTCCAAGCTTTATTGTTAACTTCTTCATCTTTGAATTTCTCTTGAACTGGAGCTAAGAAGTTAGAGAAAATGGAGAAGTCACCCATATTAGACACTTGGAAAAGAAACTCATTAAACTGTTCTTTAGGGTTTTCTATGTGATACTTCCTTTCAGTTTCCCTAAAGATTCTGAAGCTTTCAGTTGAAGGAGGATGGTATGGAATCGTAGCAAATGTCAAATCCATATTCAAACAACCACCCATATGAGCTCCCCATTTCCTAGACAAGAGCATCCCCCATGCATCTGGCACATCTATAACAAGGACATCCATCTTGAAAGAAAAGTCAAGACGAAAGGCTAGCTTAACTGGAAGATCTATGATTATTCTGTGTGTTTCTATTTCTCTTGAGTCCATGGCACACACATTCTGATAAGGCCTTGTGATTTTTAGACCTAACCTTTGCATAATCCCTTTTGTGATAATGTTTGATGAAGCCCTGAATCATACATGCAGTTGTGTAGGCACTGATCATTTATTTCAAGTGAGACAAAGAAAGGAGGATTTAGTTCCTTAGTCCTATCTTTGCTAATTAAGACCACTGGAGGATCTGCATGTTGTTCCTTAACATTTTCTTGCTCCTTTGGAGAAACTTTATTACTTGGAACAACTTTATTACTCGAAATAATTTTATTGCTTGGAGGATCTATAGCTTACAAAAGCTTTTCTTTCTCTGAAGGAATTTTGAGGAGATCTGACACTGAAACCAATACCTTTGCATTTGTTATCCAACTACCTAAATCAACATTTAGATTTGCAATTGGAGTTTGTGTAGGAGTAGTTACCTTTGGAAAGTTTGTTTGAGAGTTGTTAGTTCCTTCTTTTCCCTTCCTCTGGTAGACTATTCCTTTGTGCCTTGTTATTTCTAAGATCTGCTCATATGTAGGTGTGTGACCATATAACTTAGTCACATTATTGTGTTCCTCGGCCACTTTGTTTTCTTGCTCACTCCTATCTTGCATTTGAAGCCAATAATCCATAGATAGAGGATGAGTTTCACCAAAATTATTGATGTGGTTGGTATTTCTAGGCTAACCTACATAGTTACTTGTTTGAGGAAGGCCTTGTTCATTAATCTGACAAAATATTGGACAAGTCGACTCCTCATGAAAGTCTTCACAAGCTCTACAGAAAGGTGGTGCTTCTTCATGAACCACATTATTGGACTCTAGTTGATTAGGTGGCCTTTGGTCTTGAGGGGTACCTTTTCTCCGCCACCTATCATTATTTGGTCTAGGTTGAAACATATTATTTTGTGACCTTTCCATTGCTATCAACCTATTTTGCATGGCACTAAGTTGTGTAGCATGAGTAGCTTCCATTTGTTTGACCATCTCAGTAATGACCTTTAAGGGGTCGAAATTCAGGTCTTTATTTTCGGGAGCTGCAGCCGCAACCTTGTCCTTAGCCTTTGTTTTCCTAGAAGTATTGCCTCTACTGAAACCATGAATGTGGGACTTGCCTGAAGCCTGCATGTTTTTATCTATTTTGACCGCTATTTCTTGAGTTGACTTGAGGTTGAGGGGTTCCTTATCTCTAAGTTGGTATCTCATTTCCCCTCCAAAGGCCTCGACATAATAGATTAGGATAGCGTCATTAGGAGGCTTGATGTCAGTGTGCATGCTGGAGACAAATTCGTTGAATCTTTTATTAAACTCGTCCATTGTTTCATTTTCGTTCTTCTTAATTGAGTTAAGGGATGCTAACAACTGACGGTGATCTTTCTTTTCCCCCCACTTTTCTATGAAGGCATCTGTAAGATCTTTGAGCGTTTTGAATTTGTTGTCAAGCATATCTTCATACCAATCTAAAGCATCTTCTTCTAAGGATAAAACAAATAATTTCATCTTGACATCTTCATATTCATGGGTTTCACACCATTTGTTAGTACATCTCATAAAACACTTAATGTGCATTTCGGCTGAGACAACATTATTACCTTCGAAACTAGGCAGCTTTTCTATGGCTTTTTTAGGGAGAGCATGCGGATAATTATTCATAGTAGTAAAATCGCATTTATCATATATCGACATTTCTGAAGTAAATATTTTATTGACAAAGAGCAGGTGAATATCAAAAATGGACTCGGACCCTAAATGACTGAGGACTCTACGGTAAGAGGCTTTGGCTAACCTCCTTCGATAAACCTTTTCAGGTTCAGGAATGAAGTTAAGTAGGCCTTATGAGTTCCTCCTAGTAGAATACTTAGTCAAATTGGTATTAAGTGGAGTCGCCAGATGGTTGAGTCTATTTCTGATAAACTACAAGCATCAAAGAAAAACAAAGTAAAATAAAAGGAAAAACAAGTCGTGTTCCGAGAATAGAAAGGTTTATCCCCGACAACGGTGCCAAAATGTTGTCATCCCTATACACACCTAGGGTAACGTGGAAGAAACATTCAATCCACTCAATGTGTCCTTGGGGTCAAGTCTCGAGTCAAGGTGTTGTCACATGATCCTCAACTCCTCCGTCTAGGCCAACTCCTAGCGAAGCCAAGGGGGGTAGTCCCTATAAAAATAATCTAAGGCTTTGTAACTAAGAAAGTAAAAGCGCTTAAGTCTAGGAGTTTGTTGCTTGAAATAAAACTTGATCATCATCATAAAGTACTTTGCTCATAAAACATTCATAAATCAAAGGATACAATATCTGCAAGAATTAAGAGCATAAATGTTAAACAAGATGCATAAATGTAAATATTGCTCACATGCGATAAATAGATATACCTTTTACCAGTGCCTTAAATGTAGTCGTGGGCAGTGTATATCGAAAATTTTATTAAGGTAAATTGATGTTTAGTTAGTGAAGTATGTTTGGCCCCTTTGGAGGCTAGCTCTTTGCTTGGAACTTGCAGAGAGTTTACCGAAACCCAAATGGTCTCACTAGTAAACTCACTAAAAGTGTTGGATGTCCAAAATGGGTGGGAAAACCGTGTCCCAAGAGGGCCCGCCTTACTTCGCAGGTCACTTTTAGGCATTTTCCTTACATCAAACTAACTACTTCAGAGATTGTCCTATTAAACTAGCAAGGTTCAATTACTTTGAAAATGGTTGAAAGAAATAAATCATACACCCTACTTTGTAAATGAAGGACTTGCACAAATACTTGAAGAAAATGGAATGATTTGCAACACTTTAGATTTAAGTACCTTGATTTGTAGTTGAGAGATAGATTTACAATATACTTTTCTAGAAATTAAACATGGTTGCAAGATTTCTTGTTAAAGAAAGAGACTTGAAGCAAAACTAAACTAAGCATGCATGATAGATTTAAGATTCCTTAATCAACATGCAAAGAGTTATGAGTGTTTGTTGTGTGTTCAATGTACTTGACTTGTGTGTTTGATTAATAGATTTAAGCATCAATCACAAGAAAGAGAGAAACCAAACCAAAGACACAAATCCCCCTAATGGGGATGGAGAAACTGGGCACAAAAGGGCCCGCTTTTATTGCACTATTACAACAGAGAACAAAGGTTCTCTTTAATCTTTTATCTCTTTAGAAAGAATAAGTATCCTTATAACTGGATCATTTAGATAAATACGAGAAATATGAAGAAGAAAGGAAAACTTCGTTTGATGAAGTTAAAACCCCCCAGGGTGCCCCGGGAGCCTTGATTTCACCAAATTTTGGCAGAAACTCCCCATGGACCTATTACTGCTGCAAGAAAAAAGCAAGCAAATTAAGTTAGAAAGTGATGAAAATAAGTTTTAAACAATAAAAAAAATTATCAAATTTTCAGAAAAAATTCCAAGGCAAAACTGGAAAATTTTGGGACTTTTTAGACACTTTTAACGAACCTAACCTAAGCTCTTCTACTTGCTTTTGTTTTCTATTTTAAAACAGAAAACATAAGACATCTAGATAGCTTGATATTGAAATTAAAACAAGACAATAACTCGATCTAAGATCTAGGTGAAGATAGACCAAAAAATTGCTTAAAATTGACTAGATCTACTCTTTGAAATTGACAAAATTATAACTAGATTCAGAAAGTAAATGCATGCAGCCTTTAGATGTTTAGAATCAACTTTAGAACTATTCTAAGCAGCATGCAACCAAAGAAAAGGGAGAGGGGAAAGAATATTATTTGGAGTTTTCGCTTGAGCCTGGAACACTTGGACTATGGACTTCTCTTTGATGTGAAGAAGAGGGAGAATTCCTTCTTTAAGAAATTCTTTGACATAAGGAAGAAACCGAGCTCCTTTGCCTCTCCAATAGAATGATCTTGCCTGCAACACATATACCTGCAAATTCCTGTACTTGGTGTTTTTCTACACAAAAAACTTCAAGAGCATATTAGTTTGAACAGAAACACACATGCAATGAAATGTTGAGCATAGATTAACAAGTAAATTAGATAGTAAACAAACTAAGTAACTTACTCCATATGCCTCTTAGAGATGTAGATTTTTTCAATTGTGACAGTAGCACCATGAATACACTTTTTCTAGAGGGAGATCCAAGCATGAACCTTTTCACTGGAAGTTCAAGGGTTGTTGAGAAACTTGCAGTTGATCTGAAAGGGCGAGTGGAATTAGAAGATGCAGGATTTGATTGGAAAATTCTTGGCCCTGATGTTCAGGAATTTGACTATGTTGCATGGGTTTGCGACCAGGACGCCTATGCATGTAGTAGACAAAAATGCTTTACACAATCAATTTTATTCATGCATGAGAATTGGAACTCTGCCAATATTGTGCCCAAGTTGAAAGCTCTTGCTAAGAGAAGGAAATTAGAAGATTCAACAGTTGGTCATGTTCTCACTGTGACAACGGAATGCATGCTAGCACATGTGAAAAGGCTACTTGAGGTTCCAGGAGAAAAATTCATGTTCGGTGGAAATCGACAATTGAAGATCAGGTTATTGACAGGAGCAATAAACACAGTTTTATCAGAAATGCATAAAAATAAATTGTCGATACTTACATAACCATCAAAATAAATATAGAAGAATGAACTGATAATAATCTTCCCACGAGAGTATTAAGTTTCCTCCAACGAACCTTTCCATGCAATATAGGAGCTCCACGTTATTCTGACTTTGCTATAAATTGTGGAGACAACCACAGACGTCTGCTACAGGATTTGTTTTTTTTAGCAGGAGAACGAAACACTCAATGTTGCATCATTTTATGTCAGCAATACACAAAATTGGCGAGTTAGTGATATTGGATATTTTATGGATTCTAACGATCCAACTCATATAGAAACCAGACAGTCTCAATTTACAGAGACATTGGATTTAGAACTGTATGAGACAGTATGCTTATCTCCCAGCTCACTTCTATATTACGGTTTAGGGATTGAGAATGGACCATACGCGGTAAATTTACAGTTTATAGAGACAGTGTTAGTAGATTCAACAAGCTGAAAAAGGCGTGTCAAATGATGGTTGTCCAAAAGAGGACGGATCATGGAATTTAACTATCGTTTTATTTTAAATCAAATGGATAAATTGGATGTGACATTTCACTTAATAAATATATAAGTGAACATAAGGGAATCAATCCTTTAGAGGATTTGATCCATGGTTCAACTCTTCAAAGAACAAAAAACAACACGTGGACAAAGAAATACTCTAAACGAATATTATTTTGTTTCTATTAAATAAAAGCAGTTATGTCTTGTGTGGGATTAGATTCGTTAACCTCAAAACTACCAAAACTACCAGGTAATGGTCCATCAAATGATATAAAGGAAGCAACGCCCAACAAGTGGGGGGAAGATTTCTGAAGATAAAATTTTGAAAGAGAAAAACTTTGGCAGAAAATACAAAGAGAGGTATGCTTGGAGTGTTGTACTGAGGTCTACTTCATTTCATTCTTCTCTTACATATTCTGTAGGGATTGACGGAATTGTTGCCAGTAGGGGGTCTTGTGAAGTAGTGAAAAGGATAAAGCAAGGATGAGCTTGTTGACTTTCATAAGGTGAATGTTTACTTGTTAGTTTTTTGTATTCAAGCTCGATTTTATTCGGCACTAATCAGTTTCTATATGCAAGTTTTCTCCTTGTGATTCGCCTTCATTGCTCCATTCCATTTCTAGCTCGACTTTCTTTCTTTTTTTTCTTTTTGTGCTTGGTCTTTCTATTGTAACATTGTTCTAGAGTGGCTAAAGATCGTATACCTGGCCCTAGTCTACGCAAAGACTTGTAGGTTTTGAAAATTCAAGAGTTGTATGGGAAGCATGTTAAATGAAGATCAATTTCTTTTTCACTCTAAAACTGTCTCTTTGTTATTTCTTTAAAATCCTCAGTTTTCCTCATCTTCTTTTAATACAACATTAAAAATAAAATTAAAAGGATAAACAAACTTATGAACGAGTTTATTTTTGTAAAAAAATCATGTATATATGTTTTATTCATTAACTAGTTCAATATGTATAAACTTTTTTGCTTCTTTACTATTTTGATTTGTTATTTATCATATCCTAACTCCTAAAGAAAATAAAAAACATCCAATCATTAAAGTATTACTTTGTTGTAATCTTCAAACTAATGTTTGATAAACTTTTCTTTTTGTCATTTTAAAACTAACATAGTTATGTTAACTTTTTAGTTTTATCTTAGATACCTTCTCATAAAACAAATACCAAACAAATGTTTTGTTTTATTATTTGCATCTACTTTATTAGATTTAATTTTGTTATGTCAAATGTATAAACTTCAATATAGAAACATAAAAATCATAAATTACATAAAAATCAAATATTAATAAAAGTAAAATTACGAGGCAAAGGAATTCACGCTTGGACTGTAGGTTAGGGAAAATTTGGCCTGGAGTTCAATGCACATTCTTGTCTGGGGCTTTAAGCCTAGGGTGATGTTCCGGTCTCTTCTCGCCTAGCCCCGAGGGAGGTTGAAAATGTTGTTGTTGGGGACTCTCTAGTCTCTCGACGTCAACAATACATACCAAATGTGAATATTAAGAAAGGAAGGTTGTGGATACAAGATGATGGTGCATGTGCGGTGATGTGGAGGCACATTTTGAGTTGCAAAAGTAAGGCAACAAAAAGAAGGATTGAGTTCTTAATAAAAAAATAGCATTGTTGGTGAGCATGAACACTCAAGAAGAGAGTGTTATGTCAAGGTCTATTAATAAGGTGATCAAAGGAAATGAATGAAGATTGATAAGGTCTCTTGCAAATCTGATTCTGGGTTCAAGGACAAGGAATAAAGGACCCCATAAGCTAATGTCTTGAAAAAAAAAGAAGGCATACATAATATTTATTGTAATTAACTAGTGTAATTCAGATTACAAAGGAAGAGTTGGAAAAGAATTTTGTCATTACATTCGACCATTGTATGGAGGAATAAAATGGTGATAGGCATAATAAGCCATAAGACCTCTTGGGTATTAGATCTAAATATTCTATATCATAAGAGAATATGTATCAATCGAATATAAGATACCAACGTGTAGAGAAGAGCTATGAGATTTTTTACTATTATAGCTAGTTCTTGTGTATAACCAAGTAACCATGATAGGGATAAGAAGCATGGAACAAGCCAACAAGTGAAGAATGACACCAGTAAGAATAGGAAGGTAAGGCAAGTTTCCTTAACCCCTAGATATAGAGGAAGGAAATAAGTAATAATTGTTGCAAGGCATGTTTGCAAAGAAGAAAGTGATGGGGGTTGGTATGGTAGAGAAAATCTACCAAGGAAAAAAGAGAACAAGGACCTCACGAGGTGATGTGTGGCTCATGGGATGGGTGAGTCATCTATGTAGGCAAGTCTATAAATGCTTTGAAAAGTTGCAAGATATGAACCAACAACTACTATGTGAATAATTTAGAGATATACACCAACATGTGATATTGGAGTGCATGGTGGAAGCATGGTACAAAGTATAAAGAATTAAGTTGAAGAAACAACGAACATTAATTCATTTTCAAGGTGCCAACAAAAGAACAAATCATTCCATTGCGTGCAAATTGGTCTTGGTGGACAGAATTACAAATTCATAGAGAATTACTCAATGAAGTGAAGAGGGATTTCAGAATTAAACAAAGTCCATGGATAGATAGAGATAATGGAAGAAGATGCCATAATGTGCATGCTTAAGTTGAGTGGGAGATATTACAGTACTAAAGGAATAATTCCAACATAAAATGAACATGATTGATGAGATTGAAGGTAGGGAATGTTGAGTGCATTTTGAGTGTGTTGAGTGTATTCCAAGTCTATAAATGGATGACAAAACAAAGTAGAACATAAGAAGTGTAGTGATTTCCATAATGGAAATATTAAGAAGGCATACGAGAAGGAAAGTATATCTATGATAGGCATTGTTTGCGAAAGAAAATGGAATTTGCAAAGAGACTATATGAATATGGAAGGGCATTAAGTAGAATGTTATGAAATGTTGGAAGATTTAGTTGAAGTTATTGTTTGGTGCAAAATAGAGTGGACTTTAGAGGAGTCTATATAAAATTGAAGAAACATAAATGCACCATTTTACTGTGCTAGAGTGTTTATTGATGAAGTCAAGGCCAAGGCCAAATGGACCATAGAAGAGAGAGCGGTTAATAAGATTGTAATCTATGTATTAAGTAGCAGTAATACAAGTTACAACACCATGAGTGATTGAAAGTTCAAGTAAGGTAAAGTTGGGCAAGATTACCTAAGTAAAGGTAACACCTAATGAGGTTGCAATGCCACTATAGGCTGGGAATGTGGAGTGGCCAAGTTGGATTTGGCTAGAAAGTGCTTAGAAAAGGGAGCAACAATGCCCAAAGGGTCAAAGTGAGAGCACATAAAGTGCAAGAGTCCAAATGGATTTAAGGAAAACCAAACATAACAAAAGAAGCTAGAAAATGATAAAGGATGTTGATGTTATTGTTGTAACAACAATGATGAACATGGCCAGCAAGGAAACCATGTTAATGAGAGTGAATTTTTTAACTCCTCTCTTTCTATTTTGATATATCTTTAAATTTTGAAACTGTTGTTATATTTTTATAGTTTTAAAACATAGGAATGTTGGAATTACAATAAATTAGATAGTTGGAATGCATATACACTAGTAGGCATGCTTAGAGTGAATGTTTGGTGCATATAGATATGCATTAGTGCATACAGAAATGCTTGGGCATGCATATAGCATGTTTATAGACTAAGAGTAGTCTGTTATTTTATATGAAATAAAGATGTTATGGCTAATGATGGTTATATAACCAGGAAATGGTTGATAACATGGCTAAATATGTTGATGATGTTATTGCATATGACAGTCAATCGTACGGATAAAAAATGAGGATAATAAAATGTGATCAATAGGTTGATGAAGGAGCATGTGAACCTCTACAAGACCTCAATCGATCATGTAGCATCTAATAAATTGATGGTAGCCATGAAAGTATAGATTTAGCATGTTTATATTGCAAAAAATTGAAGGGAATTTAGTTAAGAATTTCCTCAGTCGAAATTTGTTATTTAATTGATATGATTATGTAATTTGAATGTACTCATGAGAATGATACTCCACTTGGTGTGGTAAAGGTGGAAGGCCTTGGATATATAAAGATTGTTTAATATTTGAATGCATTCATATGAAATATATGGCATGTCATGTTGCATTGGTTATGAGTACTAACCAAGGTGGATCAAGAGATATAATCATGTTATAGAAGTGAATACCAATAAAGCTAGCCATATGTGAGGCTATAATGTGGTTGGATATGGAAAGGCTATAGCTCTACACAAGTGTCCAATGGTCTCCCTACTTGTACTAGTGTTCTAGATTGTAACCTTCTTGCCAACACTGAAGGGAACTTGTAGAGGGGAAGGGTTCCCAAGGGATTGCATAGCAAAGAAAGGAAATGCCTTCTAGTATGCACGAGGGGCTATTTAGAAAAGAAGGGGTATATACTTGGTGTTATGTTGGGATAAATATTAAGGTGCCCATATGGTCGATTAAGTATTGGGGAGGTGGTTGGATGATGTGTTGAGGCATTTGTTAGACCTTCCAATTCACCATGGTGGAATAAATGACATGGAAATATGGTTTTCTCGAACCAATGCAGGGATGAATTGAGTAGGTGTGCATGAATAAATTGTGAAGGTGTGCAAGTTATGCATATGCACATATACATGTTGGAATATATCATTAAATTCATTGTTTGAATGCATTTTTGTGTTATATTTCATTGAAATTAATATGTTAACAGCTAAAATGATGGAGCTACTAACTCAAGAATTTGAGACCATTTCGGGAGATATTGTAGATGTTGCAATGAAAGAGTTGCATCATAGAGTAGTCACTTGTGGATGGACTACATGAAATATCTCTCATGGGAACAGATTTATGTAAAATGACGTTGGTTGAAAGAAGGAAATCTCGGGAAGAAGGTCACTGTGATGACACTATGACCTTGACATCACTCAAATTTACTAGTTAAACACTACTTATGGATGCCTGGTAGTAAGTTGGTGCTCTTTTTGCATGTGAAAACCTTGGAAAAATGAATTTCCCAAGGAACTATTTAGCAATGAAGGGGATTCTTAATCCTAAAGGGTGAGTGCAGAAAGGAAGAGGTAAGTTAAAAATGCATGTGGCGTGGTGGTTGGAATCAAGAGGGTGTGTCAAAAAAGAAAGTGATTTGAATTCTTGCTTGTGGCAGCCTTGTGAAGCACAGAAATAGCCATGCAGATAAGAATTGAATTAAGATTTTGTACTTATTTTTGTATGCATGCATACATTGTAGAGTTGAGGAATCTTGTGGATAAGATAATTGATGTATGAAAATGGCTATAACATGTATCTTTTCTTGATTATTGTTACAGGAACAGTAGAATAATGAAGACATGAATTGAATACCTGGAAAGAAGAACACCAAGGATGGTGTTATTCCAAGGGGAAAAGAGTGAAATACCAACTACAACCAATATCATGTATATTGGATAGGAAGGACATGGTGCTCATAAAGAAAATGCATAGGACAAATAAAATCCATGGACCCACTACAACTCTGAAGAAGATACATGGGAGATGGAGGATGCAATGTGGAAGGAATATCCACATTGGGTTTAAAATTTGTTGTAAAAAAATAAATTGTTGTATATGTGTTTGGTGATGTGCATTCAAGACGATGCAGGGGGAGGGGAATGTAACACCCCAGTTTTTATCTTGATATTAGCAATGTGTATTTGTGTATACAATGAATGATTAAGGTCCAAGCGATGTAATATGTAATTATTATACATTGAAAGTTAATAATAAAAAAGTACATCACCGGTTGTAGATGAATAGGGACAAAAATACATAGTGGGCTATGATTCCACAACAAAGGAATTAGAGGGGGCTTAGGCAGCTCAGAGGGGATGAAACAAAATAATATTATTTTATTCCTAAATCTAAGTCCTTTACCTTGCATTATTCCAAGCCATGTCAACCTTCGAGTTAGTGTGTGAGTGAGATATGTGGGCTTCTTATGAAGCCATGTGGATAGTTGTGGGCATGCAAATGCAACCCATGGTTTTTAGGAGTGGTCCATCATTCTTAGTATTTTGTCCATCATTCTACAAGAGGCCTTGGGATAGTCTCTCCCATTCATATCCCCTAGACATCAGTTATTCCTACTTGGAGGACACCAACGATTCATTCATCTATTCCTCCCTCAAGTCTGTTAGAAAAACAGGACCGTGGAGCAATAAAACAAATGCGGAAACAAAACACAGAAGATACACAATACAAGAGAGACACAAATTTACGTGGTTCACCCAGTGTGGGCTACGTCCACCAGAGAAATTGCCAGGTCCTTTCTTTATTATTATCCAGCAAAATGAAGGGATACAACCTACAGAAAAACCTGATGTAACTTCCTCTTCTTTTTCTCACAGTCTCCTCTCTCATAATACAATACTCACCAACATAAATAGCCATAATACATTTCCCTCATAAAAGAGGGTTGCCTTCTAGGGAAAAAAACCCTAACATAATCTCTATCGTTAGATCTGTGACCTTATAATGAACAGTCCAGATTTACAATGAAATTACAATATACTTTTACAAGGCAGTTTTTTCTTCGGGGGATTCACCCCCGAACCCCCGCTGGGGGCCCGCTTGCCCCCAAACCCCCTAGCCGGGGGGATAGCCCACCCGGACCTCGCATACGGGGTACCCCCACTCTACACTCCCCCGCGTGGAAGAGTGTACATACTTCTGGGGTGTAAATACTTCATGGGGTATAAACACGGCTGAAAGTAAAAGACCTCTAAATCAGGAAGATAATCAGGCTCCACAACCAACAATCTCCCACTTGGAGACTG
>ML789197.1:38614-62293 GCA_009831015.1 Picea engelmannii
CTTCCATAACTGGTAGTTTTGGCCGTTAAATTTCTCGACCCTAAACTTTCCATCTTCCGACATTGCTCCCACTCGAACCAGGAACCCTCTTTTCCTGCGAGTTACCTTACGCTCTGATACCGGTTGTTAGAAAAACAGGACCGCGGAGCAATAAAACAAATGCGGAAACAAAACACAGAAGATACACAATACAAGAGAGACACTGATTTACGTGGTTCACCCAGTGTGGGCTACGTCCACCAGAGAAATTGCCAGGTCCTTTCTTTATTATTATCCAGCAAAATGAATGGATACAACCTACAGCAAAACCCATTGTAACTTCCTCTTCTTTCTCTCACAGTCTCCTCTCTCAGAATACAATACTCACCAACATACATAGCCACAATACATTTCCGTCATAAAAGAGGGTTGCCTTCTAGGGCAAAAAACCCTAACATAATCTCTATCGTTAGATCTGCGACCTTATAATGAACGGTCCAGATTTACAATGAAATTACAATATACTTTTACAAGGCAATTTTTTCTTCGGAGGCTTCGACCCCGAACCCCCGTTGGGGGCCCACTTGCCCCCAGACCCCGTAGAGGGGGTACCCCCCCTCTGCACTCCCCCACGTGGAAGAGTGTACATACTTCTGGGGTGTAAATACTTAATGGGGTATAAACACAGCTGAAAGTAAAAGACCTCTAAATCAGGAAGATAATCAGGCTCCACAACCAACAAAGTCTACCCATCTTTAGTATGCCCACTATGACCACACAATTGCCTATGTCATGATTCTTTTTTGGAAAGGGGAAAAACCTTGGTTTCAATGTTGGTAGTGGGTATCCACACATTTCTTATATACCCATATGTATCTCAGCAACCCATAATGTAGGTTTTCCTTTTGGTTGGAATTTTCATCATAGTTCTAGCCCTGCAACCAGCGCTACTCATGTTCGTGGGGGTAGTGGTCTTGGTGGGTCTATGTCTTATATTGGGTTGCAAGGCCTATCATTTATCCATCATATTTTGTTTGTTAATACTTGATTTCCATTTTTGGTTGCTTTGAACTTGCCTAACTTATCTAGGTTAACGAACAACCCCATACATTGTCGACCATCATGGTTGGTTATCCCTACTAAATTGCCATCAAATATTCCCAACTTTGACAAACTATCTGGAGAAGACCCTTCTACCCACATAACGAATTTCCACATGTGGTTTTCATCAAAGTCCTTGGTGGAAGATAGCATTGAATTATGTTTTTTCCAATGCACCCTGACCAAGAGCATAACTAAATGGTACATTGAGTTTCCATGTGCTTCTTTCCATGATTTTTCATCATTGGCGATGGCATTTTTGACCCATTTTCAACTACGTATCTTCTATGAAACTGAAACAAAACCCTTGTCATCATTATGTCAAATTATTTCCACCTATATTTCTGATCATATACATGAATGGAGGCAACAACGTAGTCTCATCAATGCTGAAATTATGGACATATTTCTAGTGAATATTGTCGAATATCACCAAGGATGTTTTGATGTTAGGATCCCCTACCAAGGAACAAGTCATTTTATGTGCTCAATAATTAGAGCTAATTTATTCTTAATCTAGCACTTTGTATGAGTTGATACCTCATGCCCCTTGTTGTCAACGGATTCTCTTAAAACTAATCTGGGACCACACGCTAATGGTGTGATCAGTTATGCTAACCATGCTTGAGTTGGCAAGTTAGTAGATCAGATGGGACAAATGACCATCTATCATAATCCCCTACCATTACACCAACTTCACAAAATGCCTTTGCCCCTACTCAAACTCTAATGTTCAATTAGTCTAATATACGAATCTAAGGAACAATAAACAACCCAAAGGAAATAAAAAGAATAAAAATAAAATTCTAATCTTGGGCAAGGGACTACTCATGATCCTAACACTAATGAGAGAGGCATTAAAGAGAAGAATAAAATGAAATTTCCTTGCAAGATTTGCATTGGAGATCACCATATTTACTAATGTCCAAAAATGGAAGAGATTTATAGATATGTACCCTAGCGAGCATCCTAGTAGAAACGTACCTTCCTAACAAATCCTTTTTCCCCACAGCAGCAACAAATGGTTTCTACTAACCTTGTGCATTTGCAAGGGGTAATCATGCCAATCCCCCACAAGGGGGCAATACCATGAATGCCAACGTTTACATGTGTGAGCAGTATGTTCACATACATATGTGAGCTCATAATTATGATAGTTATGAGAATGGACCTATTGATAAGGATCCTTCTTCATCCCATCCAAATGGCTCTCTACACATAGAGAAGTCATCCAATGGTACAATGCTCCACCTCGTGAAAGGTGTGTCTGTGCACAAGGATTTGGCCCAAGCATTGTGCACTGTGTCTGCATTACAAATCATTCATAGCTTCCATGTGCATTGTAAATCATTGTTCATCATTGTAATCGGATTTGATCCCTCGAACACTCATTTGATTACTTTTGACCTTGACCATGGTAGGCCTAGGATTCCCCACCAAATTTATTTCCAATTCCAAGTATCTTCTCATGGAACAAAAATCTTTCATTGTGTTGTTGATAAAGGAGCATCTATCGACATTATGTCTTTGTCACGTTGGAGAGCCTTAGGTTATCTAGATCTCAATCCATCAACCACCATGTCGAAAGCATTTTATGGTCATGATTTTAAGCCTCATGGAATCATCATTGCCTTTTCTGTAAAGTAAAGTGGTAAGTCTATTTCGATTAAGTCAGAGCAGTTGACGCTCCTTTGGATTATAATATTCTATTAAGGCATAGTTGGTCTTATGTGATTATGGTAGTTGCGCCTTCGATCTTTTGAGTCATCTTATTTCCCCATAAAGGTAAAGTTGTTGTCATTTATCAACTTGCTAATTGTACACCCAATTATAGAGCCAACGTCGTAAAAAACGTTCCGTTCATCGGTGGTTCCAAGGTTTCTTTCGAAAGTATTGGTTTTGGGATTTTCAAAGATTCATCTTTGATGGGCACATTTACCCTCCTTCCATCAATATGTTCTATTAACTCATCCACTATCTGTATGATTTTGTCTAGTATTATCAATTCACAAGGTTTATCCTCGGTGTATTTTTCAATTGTGGATCCTATGCCTCAACACTCAATCTACTCTAACTCATTTGTTATCAGTCAAGAGCCTTGGGTAGTGCCTCATCCTTCAAAGATTAGTTTGTTAGGTTCAAGTATGGCTTTAACCATAGTTGAGATTTCCTATTAAGCTATCCAAATGGCATCCATAGAGGTTGATCGAAATCTTCATCACAGTGTGGAGTATTATTAGTTCACTTCACCCACGTCAGTTTTCAAACCTCCCACTTCACATGATTCCTTGGATGTTGAGATTCCCTTTGATGAGTTTGTCCTTGAAGCCACGAAAAAGTCTAAAAGACCATGAAAATATATGCATCGTAGATCATTTTTTCTTCCAAAACTGGAAAAGTTACAGGTTGGAATGAGAAGCCTTGTTCCACCTGGAGATATCAAGTGGTACTAATGCACTATCCTAACACACAATGTGCATGTGGAGGGAAATTTGGTGAATATCTTGAAGACAATACCCATCAATATTTTAGTGAATCTAGGTGTCGTTGAAAACATATTGATTGGTGCAGAATGTTCTCGTTATGAAATTGAACTTTATACTACCCTTTTTAAGGAGATTCACGACATTTTCACTTGGCACTCTAAAGAAATGTCAAGCATTGATCCTTGGATTGTCAAACATGAATTAAAAACTTATAACAATGCTAAGCCTATTTAGTAGAAGATATAGCATGTTAATCCTAAAAAGGCAGTTGTCATCAATGCAGAGGTTGAAAAATCACTTCGTGTTGGTTTCAATTTCCCAATTCCTTTGACTAAGTAGGTTTCTAATCTCATTCTAGTTGATAAGAAACAAGTTACCATACGAGTCTATATTGATTTTGGGGATCTTAATAAGCCTTTCCCAAAGGATAATTATTCTATCCCATTCATTGATCAGATTATAGATGAATGTGTCGATAGTGAAATATTTTCCTGTTAGGAAATGTATACTTCCATGCTAAACCTAATAGAAGAGAGGAAGACATATTTAAGATAGAAAATAAATGACAAAGCAATCACAAAGTACCTAGAGATTTTACCGTGGAAACCTAAATAGGAAAACCAACATTCCTTGAGTATCTTGCTCTCTTGTTGTTTTATTCATTTAGAATAAAAGATTACATGTCTAACCTTAGTCTACACCTAAGACACAATCGACATCATACCTTCTTGCTTACACAAGGACAACCCTGCAGCCAATTTGACTTACATCTACATGACCAACAACCTCTGCTAAAGATTGATCTCATGATTATTGATTATCTTCCACATTATTACATTACACCTTATTTATAGGATTTACAGTAGAAAAAAAACTAAAGAAAGGCACCCAAAAACGGTTACAGATCCATGCGGATCATTGGCTACAAATCTCGTGAATCTCAGGATTCTGTTACAGTCCACTACCAATTGGATTACTAGTCGGCCTACATTTGATCTTCAGTCGATTACCACGTAACCTCCTGTTGACCTCCTATCAGTTTACTTCTTCAACTTTCTATCGATCACTTCGACCTTCAACTTTCACTCCCATTCAATCCACCTCGACTAGACTTTCACTACAAAGAATATAACAACCCAACATTCTCTCACTTGTTGTCTTCTTTGCTGAAACATGAGAACTTGAAATTTTGTTCACAAACCCAGGACAACAATTCCCATTGCCTCTCTACACCAAGAGAACTTCACAACACTCACAGACTTGGTTAAATAGTCTGTTATGTTTTCCAATGTGTCTACTTTTTCTAGCAACACCTTGTTTCTTTCCACCATGTCTCTTATGAAATGGTATTGTACATCAATATGTTCAATCTTGGAATGATAAGTTGGGTTCTTTGCCAAAAATATTCTGCTTTGACTACATGATCCCTCTTAATCTCCATTCCATGAATGAAGTTCGATTCACCGAGATCCTTCATGTCGAACTTGGAGGATAGTTTCTTCTTCACCTCCTTTATTGTGTTCATGTTATTTTCAATCAACAACATGTCGTTGACATACAATGGTACATATATGAAACTCCCACCTTATTCCTTTGAATATATACAATGATTAGCTTTGCTTCTCACAATTCCCAAACTAAGGATGTATGGGTCAAACTTTCGGTACCACATCCTAGGCGATTGCTTTAGACCATAAAGCGATCTCTTCAATTTTCACACTAGTTCTTTCTTTCCATTTATTACAAATCCTTCAGGTTGTTTCATGTAGATTTATTCTTCTAGGTCCCCATGTAGGAACACTGTCTTCACATCCATTTGCTCTATTTCAAGATCAAATGTTGCAGCTAGAGAAATAAGTACTCTAATGGAAGTTAATTTTGCAACAAGGGAAAAAATCTCACCAAAGTCAACTCCTTCAACTTGGGAATATCCTTTCGCTACCAATCAAGCTTTCAATTTTTCGACTTGACCTGTTGCGTTCATCTTCTTCTTGAATACCCTCTTGCTACCGATGTGGTTTCTTCCACTAGGCAATTCGACCAAATCCCACATCTCATTCTTGTACAAGGATTCCATCTCTTTTACCATGGCATCCTTCTAGAGTCTACCCTTTGCCGAGCTAACTGCCTCCCTGACCAACTTGGGCTCCTCATCAGTGGTAGTTAACACAAATGTGGAACAAAAATCAGGTGGATTATACCTTTCAACTAGATTTCTTACTCATTTAGACCTCCTTACAACCGGGGTCAGTTGTTCCACCTCTTCATCTGATTCAATCGACTCATTTGAATCATCTTCTTCATTCCTTAGTTCAAACCTCACCTTCTCTGGATTTTTCTCAATTTGAACCACTTCAAACTTGGACTTCCCTCCAAATTCTCTGAAGACCACATCTCAATTGTACATTATTCTCCTTGATGTAGGATCTCAAAGCTTATATCCTTTCATTTCTTCTTTGTATCCAATGAAAATACACTTAAATGCCTTCATGTCCAACTTGCTCCTCTTTTCCTTGGGAAAATGCACAAATGCATCACAACCAAATACTTTGAAATGTGAAAGTGAGGGATTATTTCCAAACAATACCTCATGTGGAGTCGAGTCGACTAGCACCAACAAAGGAGACATATTTTCCAAATATTTTGCAGTGTCGACTGTTTCTGCCCATAATTCTTCTGCGATCCCAGCACCACTGAGCATGCTCCTTGCCTTGTCCATCATTGTTCTGTTCATTATTTTGACAACTCCATTTTTTTGTGGGGTATATGGTGTGGTATTTTGGCATGATATGCCACACTTCTTGCAAAACTACTCAAAATCATTTTCATGGAATTCACCACCAATGTCAATTCTCAACACATTGATCTTCTTATCTATCTAGTTTTCTTCAAGAGATTTAAACTCTTTTAATTTCTCGAAAAACCTCTGATTTCTTCCTCATGAAATATATCCATGTCTTCTAGGAAAAATTATATACGAAGGAGACATCATACAGGGATCCACCAAGTGAAGGGACTATTACAAGCCCAAGCACATCACTATGAACCAATTATAGAAACCCTTTTCCCTTGTCACTCCATATGGGAACCTAACCTGATTTGTTTTCCATATATCCAATGTTCACAAAAATCGACTTCTAAATTACATTCAGGAAACCTTCGACCACACCTTTGTTGTGCACAGCTCAAAAACCTTTTTCTCCAATGTTTCTCATTCTTTCGTGCCATAACATGGTCGGGTCAACTCCACAAATACTTGTCAAGTCGGTTTGAATCTACTCAACCCGAGTTAAGTCGAGTCAAGCCGAAGTCAAGTCGACTTTAGGAACAACAATGTTTTTGCATTCAGTCGAGTCGACATTCCCTAAGAACTTGTATAGGGTTCCAATCCAAACTCCTTTCATTAAGACCATTACACCTCTAACCATTTAGCATGTATCATTATGAAATAGAGTGTGCACTCTTGCATCATTCATCTTTCTAACAGATATCAAGTTTCTTACCAAACATGGAATATGTAGCACACCTGGAAGGGTTATGTTCCTCCCATCATGCAATATTAGCTAGAGTCTTCCCCGTCCAACAATTTTGGTTGTCAAGTCATCCCCCAAGAACACATATCCTCCTTCATATCTCTCATATTTGCAAAACCATTCTCTATGAGGTGTCATATGATAGGATGCTCCTGAGTCAATCAACCAAACATCTTGATTTGACTGTGTACTGGTTGATGTCAGATACACATCGCCTCCTTTATCTCTAGTAGTCCTTCTTTCAGTCGACTACTTCTCATTGGATACTGTACTGACTTCCATTGCCTTTGACTTGCAGTCCATTTTGTAATGCCCAACTTTACCGCATTTCCATCATCTTCTCATCGATTGAACCAGGGATTTAGATCTACCCTTCAACTTAGAATTTCTACCAGAGAATTTGCCTTTATCTTTGTCAACCAGTCGACCCCTCACAATTAAATCATCTTTGGTCGATCCTTCCATGTTCTTCCATCTCATTTATTATGATAGTAGAGATGCAACCACGTCTTCTAGCGCTAATGCGGTTGAATTATTCCCTATATCCAGGACTAAGCTATCCTAGGAGTCTGGCAAAGAACATAATAGGCTGATGCATTTCTCCTCCTAAGTGATTTTAATATCTATAGACGATAACTGACTTATTATATTATTGAATGCATTCAAATGCTCAGTTACTAAACTACCATCACTCATCCTCAAAAGATACAACTTATATCTGAGGAACAACCTATTTACCAGGGATTTTGATTGGTACAAGCTTCCCAACTTGTCCCAGAGTTTCTTGGTCGAGTCTTCACTTGAGACATTCAGAAACACTGAATCTGCAAGACATAATTGAATCCTACTCCTTGCCCTTCTTTTGAGTTTCTCCCATTCTTCCCTCGACATACCTCTCGAAATGGTACCTTGATAGATTGTTGCCCATTGTTCTTGATCTACAAGGAGATCTTTAATTTTAAGCTTCCAAAGCTCAAAGGTGTTTTCTCTCATGTGAAAAGTATCATTACCTTTCTCCTGGAGGCAAATGCTTCTTTTATGTGATCTCTAGCTGGTTAGAGACGGTTGAGTGTGGGTAAAAGTAGTTAGGAAACAAACCAAACCCATAACTCAACATTTAATTAGGCGTAATTGTATATTTTTTTAGCATTCATTAGCATGTATGTGACTATCCCTTGAGAAACCCGCATATACGCATGTTGCATAATTGTTAGGGCATGTACATCCTCCAAAAAATTGTTTTTTAGGACTCAAGGAGGTATGGGGAAGAGTTTTTTATAATGAGGATAGGGATTAGGCCAATACGAATATTAATGCTTCAATGGTGGCAATTGATGCTATAATAGATGCCCCCTAATATGTGAGGTCAAAAGAGAAATTGATGGCCAAAAAAGTCTTTGAAGAGTAGTTATCCAGGGTGAAGGTCACTAGAATCCAATCTAAAGACAACAACCAACACATAAACAAGTCATGAAACTCAATTCCTATGGTGGGCATACCCATTCTCAGGTGTGATGATAAGCATGATCGCCAATCAAGTACACTGCAGATCCATGTAGAATGTATATATAGAAAGCAGTGATCATGGCCATGAAAGAGATACACATTGGATCCATGTCAAACAAATATCATAGCCACGAAAGAGATACATAGTGGATCTATGTATCAATATCAATGAAGGATATCTAGCGCAAGAGCTGGATAATTGATCCTTCACGAGTACCAATTTGAGGAGTAGTATTGTCCAATCACAACTGAGGCAACAACATAAAAGGGGTGATGCTACTACATTCACGAGATCTTCAATTAAATTGTCGTGGTATGAGTCTGCACCATGTGAATAGATGTGTTGGAGTCGAACACAGTGAGACGTTGTTTGATTATCAGTCATTGATGTATATTGTTAACAAATGGGAGACAACCCACCGATAATGATAATGGGTGTTAAGGTGCCTAGTATAATCTAACAAATGTGAATAGAGTATCTCGTGTCGAACACCTGGTAGAATCTATCGATCAAGGGGCATTGAGGTGTTCCCACTGTCAATAGTGAGGTAACCTACCACTGATTATTGCAAGCCCCAAGGTACTAATAGTGACTCTAGATCCTTGTCCAAGAGAAAGATGTGCTAAAGTCGATGGGAAGAGATCCACTCGAAGGAGGGCATTAAGGCATGCCCCATCATCCAACACGAGGAGTAGAAAAAGGATAAATATTTGGAAGGACTTGAATGAAATATTAAAAGGACCGTCACAAAGTACATCTTCCACATGCACTAGATGTAAATAGTGCACGAAAGAAACCCTTTAAATAACAACCAATAATGAAGACTATTGAAAAAGGCGAGGAAACCACCAATGGGGACAAATGGAATCCAAGGCATTGAACAAATCCCAATGTGTGAATAATGTTCTTGCTGTCAAACACAAGGGAAACCACTAAGTCAACAACCAATGATGGAATGACATTTGTTGAGCAGAAGGTCACCTATCAATGATGTAAATAGGGCGAGGGTGTGACTGTAGGTCAAACTCTCAGAGCAATTTGTCGTAGTCGATAAGAGCTTAACCCGCCGACAAGAATTCAATGGGGACCTCCATACCAACACAATTATAGGACAAATATACTTATGATTATGGGATGTACTTGATACACGGGAAGGCCGACTTGCAAAGCAAATAATTTTTCAGAATGGTTGACACAAGCTAAAACTTCCTCTGAATAAGAACAGACCATAATATGTAACTTAGGCAGCATGGACTGAAAATAAACATTGACATAAGTCTATGATGCAGGAGGTAACAACAGAGTCTCCATAGTGACTAGAAGAATAACCAATCGAAGGAGTAACAACTATGTGTAATTGGTTCAGTTTCCTAAACCCATACAAACCCAAATTGTTAAGACTTGACACAAAACTTTATGCTTTGTTCAGAGGTGACTCGACTGCTGCTAATAACGGTAAAGAAGACTCATTCCCACACTCTTTTTTATTATTATTTGATTTTTTTTGTCCTTTTCATATTATAAAAGCATGAAAAAGAGTAAAAGAATACTATGATATAGTGGAGGAAATGAGTGTCGCGGGCAAGCCAACTAGTTCCAAGCGCAAGGAACATACCTATGCTTAATGCCAAGAAATGTGTGCAGGATATGGACACTCAGGGAAAACTTTCCTCTAGGCATAAAGGTGTCAAGTTGCAAAGACAATGATTGCAAGGCTAGAAATTGATGAGAATACATAAAAAAGAGGCTAAACAACAACAAGCTCAAGCCAACATTAGGCTCAAAATCGCAAGCAACGGAATGCAATGCAGTGTTAAAACACAACACATAAATGAGGGAGCCCCATGGGGTATATTTCATAATAAGATTCATAAGAAGATATGAGGCTTCAACACAAAGTCATGGCAGGACTAAAATAGGGCTCCTGAGCCTATGAAAGTACTTCAACAAGGGCACCAAACTACGAATAAGGTAATAACTAGGGCACCAATGAACGGTAGGCTCTACCGGATGAATTACAACACTTCTAAACAACAAATAAGGTTCTATGTTGCAACTCAATGGGGTCGATCCCAAGGCAAAATGAACCAAAAAATGGATAATGTAAAAGTGCATGAAGGGGAAAATTTAACCTATATGCCAGTTTTGACATCATTACCTGTCGGAACGGATCAACATGGGAAAAAGAACCAAAGAAAATGTATCCAAAGTCCTGTATATATGACCAACAACTCTTACCCATAAGTTAATAAATCCAATATAAAAACCTCTGATAATAACATGTTCTATGGAATACGGAACTTGAAAACAACAAACCCTGAAAGTACAATACGTACAGAGCATCACACAACCTTGCGGCTTATGCATAGTACTTATCCAGGTAGAGCCCGTTGCTAGGATCATGCCAAGGGTTTCTTCGGTAACCAACCTGTAAAGTTTCCAGTTCAGGAAGAGGTCCAAAATACATAATCACAACTTCAAGGATAGCCTCATATGAAGGAAATTCAACATCCAGGAAACCAGGACTCGAAGACTCACTAATACCAGAGCTCAAGGTCTCACAAATTGTAAGATGATACTCAAGAGGAAGCACTATATTACTAAGTCCAAAAGGGGAAAGCAAAGGATCACGTTCCCCCATTGGATACAATACATGATCAATTGTCGAGACCCTGTCTCAAGAAGGAGAATATAACTTTAAAAGATCCATTGTTGGATGTCTCAACAATGGAGTAGCCCACTATGGTTTTTATTGTCAGTAAAGGAAATAGGCTCTGCTCTTGACAAATTACCAGACCAACGCTCCAAGCATTGACAAATCTATTGTTTATTAAAATTCTATGATACTCATAAAATCAGTAATGCACTCTTATGAATTCAACGCCAACCAAAATATCATTCCACTTGCCAAATAAACAAGTCCCACCTCTATTTGTTTAGGTGACAAACCCATCATTTGAATTTCTAATTGGAAACCCATTAGATGAAAGTTGAAGGCAATTGGCAAATGAAAATATTTATAATGTATCTCTACAATTTTTGTTGTTGGAATATGTTTATATAGTGTTCTACAACTTTGTAGCATTAACAATGAACCAATTTATGCCCATTCACATAACGCACAAATTACATACCCATTCTCAATATTCAATCCAGTAAGGAATACACTGAGGTGAGATACCATGCTCATCTCTTGAGGTAATTTAGTCTATATGAACTAACTATTCCTCATAACTATAATTGTTGGATAATGTACATCAAGAGGAAGTATGGTTGTATCATGCACTTAATAGATTGGCTATGGGTGATGATACACAGAGTTGAGATGTCACCTTTGGTTTCTATAAAGCACAATTAGTGATATCAACACACCAATCAAAATATTATAACAAACGATCAATCTAAATGCTATGGGTATGTGGAAAATGTCAGCAATGGCTATTGATTCGATTAAGTGAGTGATTTGCATATAATGGTTGTGGTAAATGGTATCATTGCCCATTCACAGGCCTAATCAACAACAACTAGTTGTGAAACACCTAATCCGCTATGGATGGGGGTGAAAGCCTAATCGAATCCCAAACCTAACTTTATCACAATATTCAAACAAGTGATTGGTTGTTTGAGGGGAAGCAACACTAAATAGGGTACACCCTACTCACAACTCAATCCTCGTAAATCAATTTTCCTAGAGATGCTAGAGGATTTGGAGAGTCAAAACGAAGTGAATGGTGTGCTAATAGTTTTAATCATGATGCCAACCATCAATCCACTAGTTAAACCTGGAGTTTACAATTTGATAGGATACATATGAGTTCAAAATTAATCAAGTGCAATTTAACTCATATTCAAAGTCGATTCACCATGGGCCATTTGTTAATTAGTGTGATGAGAGATGATAATTGCTTGAAGTGGAGGCAATTTTGGAGTTTAGACTAGCAAGGGAGTTGAGAAAACAAGTGAATGATACCATACACTACTAAGAAATAATGCCAACGATTTGAGGAGAATTGTAATGTTGAACATGAGGGATATAATTAGAAACTAAGAAGTAATGACTCTGTTACCCCCCTCAGCCTAAGGGTATCTAAGGAGATCAGGTCTCGAGGACCACAGGTAGAAAAAATAGAGTGTCGAGATCCATATTGACCAGCAGAGCCTCCTAGCACAAATCAACCAAGGCTCATCACATTCAAGCAACCCAGGGTATGGGGCATGGTAAGTTAGCGTCACCATGAGGTATGGTTAGTCCTTTCTTCATGTAGGGTGTTGTGTTTAATTTATTGGGCATGTAGACAAGGATCTTTGGTTGAAGTTGGATAGTGGATCACTTGCTTGAGAAATTGTCTTGGTTCCCTTGTTTCACCTTGGTGGTTAACATTTGTGCCCTAGTCCCGTGTTGTCACCGCCCAGGAAAAAGGGGTAATATTGGGGGGCCTCCCAAGGGTAACATTCCACTCCTTATCATACTTAACATTTTCCATCATAAGTCCTTTCATATGTCCCAAACTTCAACTATGGCCCATTTTCTCATGAGAAGAAGGGGCTGAAGGCCCATAGGAAGATGCAACTGCYACACACACACACACACATAYCATTGCTAAATTATAAAGGACACCATAAAAGCCTTRGGYCAATTTGAGCTCTACACCCTCTARTGATAATCACCCATGTCCGGATTTGAATGAATGCACCGATTAYAAAGGACTATTGCCAGTAAAATATAAAGGAATGAAGCTTGAAACCTTATAAATGGGACTTGAAAATGATAATTGGTATCAAAAGGTAAAACAAGGGGTTCATAATGCAAAAAGTACCAAGGAAAGGGTGCCTTGATGGGTTTTCGCTTTCCCTTATCACTCTTGGGACCTATCTCTCTACTTGGGTAGCTTATTGTTTAGGTGGCACACCTAATAGGGTTGGATGAAGGCCCTCCCATACTTAAACCTGGTAACCCTCACAAGGTCTTGGGCTTGGGTGATACTTGAAGGGGATACTGGGGTGAATTGTTCTACATGGCTTCTATCTAAAACATCAACTTACTTTGCATGATTTAAGGACTAACATGTCTTATGAACATTGGTTTACTCTGTCTTATATTATTTGTTGTTTTGAATGCCACTGACATGGATCTTTGAGGAACATTTTGGGTTGTGCCCAGAATGTTGTGCTCCATTGCAGGACTCTGGCACATGTGATGAAGAGCAATAATTCATCTAGTGACTCGACACCCTCAGACAATGGTTCTCACATCCTTGGAACCTTGGATGATGGATATATGGGCTTGGTTTTGAGTAGGCTAGTCATTATGCCACACATAAGAGCTGAAAGCCCACAGGCTGGGCAGAGAACCTCAGAGATTTTATGCACAAAGGATGGAGGACGTTGCCTTTGGAGGCACCTTGACATCACCTAATAATGAGTTTGCACCCCTCTTGTACTAGGACACAACCTTTGGAAGCCTATGATGTCACCTTCCTAGCCTTGGTATCACCCTTCTAGCCTTGAAGTCATCTTTGGAGGCATGACTTCACCCTCCTAGGCCTTGACGTCACTCTTCTAGGGTTTATTTCATGTATTTTTCATTTATACACATTATAGAGGCAAATTAAAGGGGTCGACCCTCTTTATTTTTTAAAATTATGGATAAAATTATGTTGCAAGGCTTCATATAAATAGAGACCTTGCCATTTTCATTTTTAATCATAAATTTCCTCTCACAAGAGGACTTGATTTGAAATTTTCGCCCTCTTTGGCATATTTGGTCTCTTTTACTCATGCACTAGGCTTGGAAGAACAATTTTTGGATGTCTCTTGGCTTATTCTTGGTGGAAAAATAGGCAACTAGGGTTTGTGCTTGATTATTCTTGGTAAACTAAGTAAAATATGCAATTTCATTTCATGCATTGAATGTTTATGGTAAATTTTACTTGTTCATATTGAATATTTGATATTGGTTGCTTAAAACCCTAGGAGAGGAACATAAGGTGCTTCCTCCTCTCTCTAAATCATTTAACCCATTTAATTGTCAAGAGAATCTTGTCTGGAGTAGGCTCCTAAAGCCCTAATGTGCTAGCACTTTAGGAGTCTTGTTCTAGAAACTTGTTGCTATATATTTCAAGAGTCCAAGGAAGAAGAAGAATTCGCTAGAGCCTAAAAGAGCTTGTTCTCTAGCAAAATTCATCTTTTGAGACTTGAAGCTTGAGGCCCTAAGGTGCTAACACCTCAAACTGCATCTCATTATCCTTAGACATTATCATCATCATTATTTCTCCAAGTTGTATTATTGTTCCAAATGATTCCATATCCCAAAAGGCACTAGTTTATATTGCTCTCGTGTAGGAATTGATCAAACAACTCTCACACTTTACTCTCTAAGGCTTTCACTAACCTTTTCTAACCCTGGATTAGCTTAATCTACTAACTTAATTGTTGTTGTTGCAAATATTTGCTACAACCATCGTAACTTTTGTAATTTGTTGCATAACTCACTCTAACTGCTAGCTAACATACTCAAAAATTGCTTTAGATAAGTGCTACTTAATCTATTGGATAAATGTTAAATTTCTACTGTGATTTCATGCAATTCTGATCCATATTTCTTGTGGTTGTTACAAAATCTTATTGGTTGTTATAAACTATTACTTTGCTGCAATTTTACATCAGCCATCATATATTTATGTTGTCTATTGTCTTTTGAGGTTATATTGCATACTTGCACTTGGAAATCAATATATATACAATTGTTCTTGTTCCAGACAAGTACCCGAAACTCTTCTTTTGCCTCAATTTCACAGACATAGTCCCTTTGACTTAGGTAACCAGTGAGAGGGTCCTCTAAGCTTGACCATATCCTTGCTATTTGATCCCTTGAGGTTATCGGGGATGCTTCCCTTGGGTTGGACCTCATCCATCCCTAAAACGTGGGGATTTCCTACTAAGTTGGCAATGGTGGGTTATCCTGTAGTTACGTGGATTTGGAGACTTTTGTTGGGGCTTTGACATGAGTACAAATCTCGCGATAACATGCTCTATTACCACAATCTTTCATCTCAATTAGGAAATATATGGATGGTATGAATTCCTTGGTGGTATTTGGTGGCTACAAATAGGGATTAATTAATGCACAAATCACAGTGATGGTGTATATGTAAATTACATGGAGTTGAGTAATGAATTATTTGTTATAGCGAACAAAGCCCTCGATTTCCAACAAAGACCAGAATCAAAATGCCAATTAATTCAACATAATATCGGAAAGATTACACCATAGGGAATTACAAAGGTGTACAATAATTAATCCACACACTGGACCTAATCAATAATTCACACAACGATAGACACAATAACTGAACCACATCATAGGACACAAGATTTACATTGTCTTTCATAGTTTATCTAACCTTCATTAATTGTCGAATTAGCTTGTAGGTACACAATCTTACAACCATTCACTTGTTCGGATCCATTTCAGATCAGAATTAGATGACCTAACAAGTGTCTAAGGGATGGTAGATGTAGAGAAAGATTATTGCAATTAAAGAACAAGATCTACATGGGCTAGAATCACGGGTTCTTAAGTAATTGGATTGTACAAGTGGTGTGGTAGAAGGCTTATGTGCTTTAAATCATTTGTAATTTTGTAAAATGAGTCACAGGAATTGGTCAGACTTCCTTTTTTACACTCTTATTGTTGTAACGGTCTTCATAATAAAATTTAAGACAACTACCTTGGGTGCCAACCATACTTCTTGTGTTGTGGTTTCTTTATTTGATGGATGTTACTACTCCTTGCAATGTTCTATTTAGCTAAGTGTTGATGTATTTTGGCTAAGTGTTAAAGAAGTATTGTTGGGGTGTTCTAAGACCATGGTTGGATGTGAGTCTAAGTGTTAGAGATCTTGGTTGCACATCTAACAATTGTAGCTTAGGATGAAGTTGTGGGCAGATCCTAAAAAAAATGCATAGTTCGGATGTGGTAAGCACGGGTTGGTCAAGCCCTTGTGGCCAAATCAAGGTAGTGTTGCATAACCTAGAGTACCTAGTCTCGAGAAAACCTTAAGTTTGAGAAAAACTCAGGTAGAAATATTTAGGTGTGTGACAAGCATAATCTGATATGGAAGACTCTTTCGGTCCTTCATTGTGTGCATAGTTGATGCGGTAAACCAAAATGGACAATGTGAAAAAACTAAAATAATAAATTAAAAATTGTTGGGGAGGAAAGAATTGAAATCAATAAATACTTGAAATGAAAATATTTCATTTTGTATCCAATAGGTTCCTTAGTTTTGAGCAATTTTGATGAAAAGAAAAATGTTGAGTTAGCGAATAAGTCGTAATGAAATTAACATGCCCAGACAACCTTTTAGCAATGCAAAACATCCCTAAAAATTGAATTTGTTGTACATTGTGCAGGCTAAAGGAACCCCAACCGTGTGACCATGCGATCAAGACAAAGGTCACTCTTGTGACTCTAAATCGTACGAGAGTTGAAGAAAAACCCGCATAATAGTGCATGAACATGGAAAACCACTGTGCAAATTCCCATGAATGTTATAAAATTCTATTTTTAACAAATATGGACCTCGTAATGATGTGTCGAGGTAAAGGGGGGAGCTTTTTGGAACTTTTAAACTACCAAGTAGTTAGAGAAATCCCTAGAAACAAACATGAACAAGATTGATGACTCAAATCCTCAATATGGTCACCATTATGTTATATTGTGTTTCACATGTGTGTACCAAAAAATAGACAAATGTGAGTGACAAATAAAACAAAGCAAACTATCCTAAACCTTACGCATGCATACTAACTAATAAACCATTCAAACATGAATCTTAACAATATAAGCATTATATGGGGGGCAAGCAAGATACTTGTTTATTGGCCAATGAAAAGGAAAAAATAACTAATTATATATCAAAAAGTGGCTTGCAGACGTGGTCTCCAATACTTCCTTATGGGATGGCCCTTTGTTTCCTCTAATGGGCCATCTCTATTGAATCGGTAATTCAACAACACTTCAACAATCAAAATTTTGATGATGAATTTGGCTAGCATGGGGCTAAGAGAAAGATAACAGAATGTTAGTGGAAATAAGGGATTTCTCACTCGTTGACAAAATCTTGGCATCACAACCTTAGCAAATAAAAATATTATAGAATGCATGGAATAGGTTTCTATTTATAGGCCAAAACTAAACTTGAAGGTGAACTAATTCCAATGTGAATACACAAGATTCAAGTATGGGCATCCATGTGACTTAATTGACCAAAAGGAGGCAAAGTAGCCTCCTATAAAATGAAAAAGGGTGACTGGTATGGCCCTCCATTCACCAACCAAGCTCCTAAAGAGACATTTGGCATTAACACACCATGAAATTGCTCAAATCAAGCATCTTTAATGATCATGTAGGTATTGAGACAAATCCTTCATTAGTCACATGATTAATTAAGGGAAAGTCATGTGATCTTTTTGATAGACAACTTGGAGATTGACTTGGATTTGAGGTGTGAAATTGGTCTGAATTCCATGTTTTTAAGAGTAATAAATGCAATTAATCACAATTTACACTATAACTAACTAAAATTATTTAAGTGTAATAGGTGTATGAAGTTGGTGTGATAACAACCACGATATTGCCAAAAAGAATGCACATGTCAACTCTTCACCCTATCTCTAACGTCCTCCTCGGGCAATTAACAAATTTTACACCCAACAATTAAGTTTTGGATTTGGTTGTGCTCGAACTCCCACACACATTCATGGTGTTGTCCCATTGGTTTCTCTTTTTCCTTAGAACAGTCTATGGCATAATGATCAAGCCGAATAATAGAATATTCTTTGGCAAATATATTGAGCACTAGTCATGAAATTTATCAAAGATGCATTCACTTCTAAGTGATTGTCATCATGGTAGCACAACCACCTTATATAATCTAAATGAAGAACAATAAACAACCACAACCTAATACACCAACTCTTACACAACTTGAGATCAAAGAAGCACACCCATAAAACTAGATTTAACTATATGCCAACACAACACTATAAGAAATTTGATATTGTGCAAAACCTCCATCCCTAGTTGATCCATAATTGAGGAACTGAGATCTCACAAAATTCACCAATACATATTCTTAATGCAGAATAAAATAGTTTCTTTGATTAGTTTTGGTTCAATGCTTTGTTCATGTTTCATTGCACTCTTTTTTTAATTGTTAGCAATGGAACAAACTCTGCGATTACAACCACGAACCTAAGTTCAAGCTTATTTGCTGTGATTTTCTTCGTCTCAAATTGGTTTTCGACCTTGGACTACTTGTTGTCATTGTCAATGCCAATGCTCAAGCAAATAATCAAGTGCAATCCGTTGTTTGAAAGTGCCTACCCAATGTTATGTCCCTTCATTATGCATTCATAAACCCCCATGCATATGACTATAGATAACACCAATGCATGCAGGCTTGAGGATGATGGTTGTAGCTAAATAAGCAACCACACCTTGGATTAAAGGTGTGATTCAACGCTACAATTTATTCAGGTGTTTGTAAAGTGATGGTTGATGATACAATACCCAAACCATGCTTATTGATCTATTTGATTTTCATAAAATAAAGGGGACAACTGTAGAAGAACATTATTCAATGATTTAGATGGAGCCCCATGTATCTCCCATGCCAATAATCAACAAAAGGTTGGTTGGGCCGTGGGTTCCACCCATGACTTAATTCAAATGAAAAACAATGCAACCAATGACTTAATTAAAGAGCAATTAATGCCAACCTCTTGCAGTGTGTGGTTACTTAGTAGGACAAAACTCATTAGTGATCCCATCAGGCTATTAATCAATAGAGGAAACCCAACCAATGATCATAAATTCATAATAGTGTTATTGTGTGGAAAAGGTTGGAGGGATGGCTATAGGTGTATTATTACTCACCTAATTAAGTGAACCAACAAATGAGGAAAATGGTAATTAGGTAGTGAATTCCAACAAACATGATGTAGTGTTGTGTAATTAACAATGAGTGTGAGCATTCAAAGGAATATGGGTATATTATGACAATGCAAATCAAAGGAGATACCAACCCACAATCACACAACAATTCAACACTAGGTAGGGATTTGACCTTGGAAACTCAAATGGGAAAACTAACGTTCGATGGGGTTTGATTCTTGCTTAGGAAATTATTACAAAGGCTGAGCTATACACTCTCACCAGATATTTGTGTATTCTTACTCACTAGAAATATTTGTAGATGCCTTTGGCTTAGGGACAATCTTCTGCTCTTTATGGACATGCTCAACATCTCCTTCATCCTTCGATCTTCGAGCAAATTGCCTCAGTCCAAGCTCTCATCTTCTACTACTGCCCTAGTTCTTCCTCAATTTTTTTCTCTTTCATCCCTCTTCTTTGTTCCATGGAATCACCTTCTACATCACAACCTTCATTTTTAATGGGCTACCTTGGAAGGCCAACCATCACAATGGTTCATTTCAACTTTCAAAAGGAATTTTGGGACATTTTCTCAACTTTGCCAAAAAAGAAAATTAAATGTTTATTACAAAGTTTACAAGGAGATTTTGACAAGGATCCAACTCGGATCACACCTCCCCATTTGCAAGCTTTTGGTCTCCGAAATTTGGACCATTGAGGAGATGGAAGCACATGGCCTCCATTTGCTTTTCCATATCCACCATTTCATCACTGACGAAGGTTGCTTGTTTTTTGCTTGTATGCCATGTTTTGCTACTATAAGAGTTATTCTCTCTCCCCCTTTATTTGATTTGACAAAGTATGCCTTGCAACACTTGACCAAGCGATATTTGTTTTCTCTCCTGTAGAAAGTAGCATCCCTATCCCACGTGTATGGGATACCAAACATCAATCCACAAGTGTCTACCAGTGCAACTTCACACTCTACTTCATCAACATAGCTAGCATTAATGACAAACTTGATTTTACATCTCCAAGTGATTCTCATAGTAGATTTCCCTTGCAACAATGCTAGTGAACTTGGTTGCACTAGATCATATGTTTCTAAACCAAGCTCATCGACTAATGTTTCATAAATCATATTGCATTAAGAACCATTGTCAAACATAACATTTATCTGTTGGTTCTTCACTTGGACTTTGATTCAGAATAATGCATGTTTATTTCTACTCGCCTTTGGTTGTTGCAATGTGTTGCAAACTATGGTTTTGTCTAGATCAAAGATGATTTCTACCACTTCTTCTTTTGTCTCTGTAGCTACCTTTGCTTTCCTCTTGGACTTTATCCACTTTGGACACAATTTTGGATGAAGTATCCAACACTTCTCTTATGTGTTCCTATCCACATCACAATGTTTGCAATGCCTATTATGATCCCTTCTTTTTTCTACTATGGCCATTGTCTTCTTGTCTCTTCTCTTGCTAGTTTCTTCTTGGCCCATTTGATGCTGCCTCTTCTTGGAGTAATAGGTGCATTTAATGCTAAATTATACTATCTCTAGGAAAAATCACTCAAGTGTCACATGTGTATGAAATTGGTGTTATAACAACGATACAACCAAAAAGAATGCACATGTAAGCTCTTCGCCCTACCTCCACCCTCTGCCTTAAGTGATCAACAAACTTTACACCAAAAGATTGAGTTTTGGATTTAATCGAGCTCAAACCTCCATGCATATTCATGGTGTCGTCCCATTGGTCTCTCTTTCTCCTTGGAATAATATATGGCTGAAAGATCAATCTGGACAATTGAATATTGTTTGGTAGGTATACTTTACACTAGACATGGAACTTATGGAAGATATATTATCTTCTAAATGATTGTCATCATGGCAACACATACACCTTCTATAATCAAAATGAAGAACAAGAGACATCCACAACTTGATACATGGACTCTACCACAACTTGAGATAAAAAAATCACGTCCAAAAAAGTAGATTTAACTATGTGCTAACACAATAATACAAAAAATTTGATAATGTGCAAAACCTCCATCCTTGATATATCTTTCCATCTAGAATAAACAAGACTATTGTTAAGATGAACAAAATGGTCCCGACCTAGATTATAGGAGAATCCATGAACATCCAACACCATTATTTTATGTGTATCTCGTCAATTGCATCACCATCACACGCTTGAATAAAAGTTCCATGGGTAATTATTAAAAATGAAATGTTGTCTAAGCCTGAGCACCCTAACGATGAATGCGACCCTTGCAATCACACCTTTATATCCTCCATACACTCTCCATCCATGCACAAACCTTGATTATATGGTGCATTAAGAGGCTAACCATATGGGGTAGTACAGAGATGCATATTGGCTCTAAGAATAACTGAGCTCGATGAAATGTAGCAGGAGCATTACATAATTCAAAAGGTATAACCCTTTACAAAAATGTACCCCAAGGGCATATGGATGTTGTCTTGTCTTGGTGTTTTGGGGTAATTTGAATATGATTATAGCCATTGAATCCATCAATGAAGGAGAAGTACCTCTTCCTGACATGGCTTCCAAGACTTCGTCAATAAATGGCATAGGAAAGTGGTATCGAATCAAAATCAGGTTGCTCTTCACCACGACTTTGTGGCACTGTAGGTTTTAGTGACAAGTCTAATTGGTGGTTACGAGAGTTGGCATGAGTTTAGGTGGAAGAAAGTGGGTTCAATGCATTGGTGTAGCAAGTAGCGAGGTTAGGGTTGCATAGATTGAGTGGAGTTTCGTTGAATAACTGCCTTTGGACTGCCTTGGAAGATAGTTGTACTAAAGTGTAATAGTGGGAGAGTTCCACTGGGAACTTTGGGTGAAGGAAAAACTCTTGAGGATGGACACTTAGTGTGACAAGTTGAAGCGACAAAGGACCAAGTCCTAGAGGACTTGGGAAAATTATTCAAACGTGCATAGCTTGCAACATGGTGGGTGTAGAAGAAGAGTCTTGGTGGACATGGATGAAAGTTATGGTGGCGGGATTAGAACAGTTGATCCAAGAGATCAAGGAGATCTCTCGACTAACTTCACTAAGTTGGAGTAGTCCAATGTGTAGGCTTAAGCCTTGATTCAAAGGTTGCAAGTTGCGATAGACTAGGAAAAGGTGTGGTTGCAACCTGGGTTGGGATCATTCAAAAGAGTGAAGGATGCCCTCGATGATGGCAACATTGCAACAAGGAAGTAGTAGAAGATGCCTAAGTTTAGAGGTAAGAGTGTTTCTTACTTTCATTGTTATCAGAACCATTTAGTTGTAAATTGTCCTTTGAAGGAAAAGTTGGAATCCTTCGAAGAAGTCTAAGTGCAATAGAGTTCAAAGGCATAGTTGGAGGTTTTGGGTGTCTTGATAATAGGTTTGGGAGAGTTTGTGATGGGAGGTCAAGAACATGATTTGCAAGGTGAAGGTAGGCATGACCTTTGTTTTGTGAACAAAACGATGAGTCAGTTGAAGGTAGCAGCCTTTGCAGACATTGGTGTGACTTGCAACTTTATAAGTGAATGGAATCCTATAGGACTTCACTGTAAGGTTGAGCACAATAAGGCCTCATTCGAGGTGGTGAATTCAACAGTGAAGGCAACAACAAGAGTCATTTTTTCTACACCTTTGAAGGTTTGGGAATGGTTTGGTGTTTTGGACTACCCAAGGCATACATCGTCTAACTCTACAACCTTCCATCACAACCCACTATGCCTACCAATGATCATTTCAATGAATGGGTAGGGGTGCCCATTGCTAGCTCCAAGGTAAGGGTCTTATATCCTTTCCTACTTTAAAGTGTTGTAGCCCTTAACAACATCTCCAAGAACTTCAAGGTTCTCTTCGAGATCACATCCATTTGTAGTCAACTCCTTGTATAAGTTGCATGGGGACTTAGACAATGTATATAGACATTCCTTGCTTCATGGATGCACTGGGAAATAGTGCCTTGTTTTGTGGGCGATAATGCCTTGGTTCATGGGTAGTAGTGGGCCTAGAATAGTTGGATGCACCCCACTTAGTTGGATGGACACGAAATGCAAGGGATGTCAAGTGCACCTTGGACATTGTCCAAGAAGGAAACAATTGAGGCACCTCCCACCTATT
>ML789197.1:98928-110128 GCA_009831015.1 Picea engelmannii
AAACTTCATTAAATTTCAAATTTCAACTTTCAATGTCTTTTCTTTCAACTTTGTAACTTTCAAATTTCAATGTCTTTTCTTATGTTTATCTGATTTGTTGTAGATGCTTGGTGGACAAGCTATGGTGGTAGAGTACCCCATCTACAAAAACTTGCCATTCGGGTGCTTAGCCAAACATGTAGCTCTTCAGGATGCGAGCGCAACTGCAGTGCATTTGATAAAATACACACCAAGAAGCGCAACAGTTTACAAATTTTCAAATTAATTTTTTTATTCATTATAAATTATAATTATAATTATAATATTATTATTAATTTATATTTTATGGCCCTCATATAGGTTGGAATCCCAGCGCCTCAATGACATGGTATATATCTACTACAATCTTCGATTGTTGGTGAGGTAGATTCAAAAAACACCTAATGTGGACGCCATTTCGTTGGATGGGATTGACACTAGTGCTGAATGGAGGGTTGACTCCGAGAGGCCTATCTTGGAATTGATGCCTGATTGGATACATCATACAATAGGAGGTAGAGGGGGCAATAACAAAGGAGGAGGAGGCAGAGGAGGATGTTATAGAGCATAGTCTTCCACCATCTTCACGGACTCGGACAGAGGGAGTTGTACTTGGCAGTAGCACCAGTAGAGGACACCAGAGTCTAGCTCCCGCTTCTTCTATAGGACGTCAGAGTCAAGTGCCAGCCCCAGGGGCTTCTTCCTCTAGAGGAAAAACTATCACCTTTTCTCGTAAAAGGGGCAGAGCGAATCATTAGACTTTATTTGATTTCATTGTAGACGACTCATGATGATGAGATACATTTGTCACTTATTATATTTTTTGATGATATTTTCAGGCTTTAGACTCCGGACATGATTCAGTATTGGTCTGTAGACTGTGATGTATTCGAGTTTACTAGACATCTTATACATCTTATATATGAGTTCTCTTTTCATATTTATGTGGAAATGCATTTATTTGATGTTGTTGATGCTTTAGATATTTAAAAATTTGAAAAAAATGAATATTTTTGTATTTTTTTTCGTTCTTACGACATTTTCCGATATTTACCGATATTTTCCCCGATATTGCCGATATTTTCGTTTTCGGACCCTTGACGATATTTTGCTGTTGCTGATGTTGGTAACACTGGTTTAAAGCTGCCCTCACCATAAAGTCTGGATCCACTATCTCTCCGACGACTGCAAGCTCATCTCTGATCTGAGTGAATCTGTCAAGGTAAGAAGTAACTGACTTAGTCTTGAGCATCTGAATGCTCCCAAGTCTCTTCTGCAAAACCATCTTCCGGTTTTGGTTAGAGCTCTGGTAAAGCTTGCACAAGGATGCCCGCATATCATATGCAAAGTCTTTACCAGTCAAGTGGGGTATTATGTGATCCCTCACTGCATCATATATAGTTCTCTTTGCCTTGTTCTTCCTCTTCCTGAACTCTGCCACCAACATAGGAGCAATGGCAGGAGGAACAACAACAGGAGCCTGAACTATATCCCATAGTTCTAGGTCCTTTAGGACAAAGATAAGCCTGGTCTTCCAAGGGGACCAGTTGCTAGCTCCGGCTAGCCTATCCTCTGCACACATCTGGGATACTGACACGATTGCCCACTGTACTCACTCTGATGTTGCAATTGCAAAAGAACACTGCCTCACTCTTGTCAACATAGGTGTGAAAAGAGGCAGTAGAACTACAACCTCACTCCTAGCAATATAGGTGTGAAAAGAGGTTGTGAAAAATCGGCCTCATTCCTAGCAAGCAGTGTTACTGGAAGCTCCCCCCCTCCCCCGCTCCACTCTCGAAATCCCGCTTCGAGCGAATCCTCCATGGAAGGTGCAAAATGGGCGCTTCCTAATGAATCTTGTTGGCCTATTGATCTATTCTTCTATTTCTTTAACAACATTTGTGTAACTTTACCTTGGCTCTGATTCTATGACTTAAATTTGGTAATCAAACACTGTGAATTGTGTTAAAAATCTGTACTAAATGTTGTTATAGAGTTGCTCTCTATGGATCTTACACTGGCTCTGTTTCTATGACTTCAGACTAAGGACTTAGGAAACTACCCTAGCCTAGAGGAAACCCTAAAGTCAATTAAGCTAAGTCATTATAGATTAGAGTGGAAGTGCGAATTACCTTAAATTAATTAGCACAATTAACCTAAGAAACCAATCCTGTACTTCAAAGATGTTGCAAAAAAATTTGACTTGGAGAGTTACAAAAGTTTAGTGACAGGAAGCTCCATGGGGTGCTTCATTACTTTACATGTCAGTCTAGCACAATTTAAACTTAGATTCATAGCATTTAGCAACTAGACTCTAGAGTCTAGCACATTTTAAACTTTATTGTTTTGGACCTTTCGATCTTCACAATTCAGTGCAGATGGCCTATTTTGTAATCATAACTATTTGGTCATGACTCATGTTATTGTTGACAGTTGCTAGATGACTGATTTCATTCCATAACTTTATGGTCTACTTTCTATTATATGGCTTAAAAATTTGTATGTTGGTTTGTAAGTTTGTAATTGCTAGATTCTAGATGGTTGATGCTCGAATGATTAATCATTGATGTACTACTACTTACTACTATGGATGCCATTTTAATGTTACAGTGTACAAATATGCATGTTTTCATACATTCTGCAACTAATTTGTCTTTCTGCATGTTTTTTTAATATAAATGCAATATACATAAAACTTTATATATATAATAGACGCTTCCGGGACGCTTGGCTTCCGAGGATTTTTTGAAAATGACGCTCCGTGCTCTGGCAACATTGCTAGCAAGTAGGTGTGAAAAGAGGCTTAATTTTAGTCCACCAACTGTCACTCAAATTTCTGCCAACAAGCTGCTACAAATCGCTGTCAAGTAGCTGTCAAGAAATCTGCCCTCAAGCTGCCAAGAACTGTCAAGAAATGCTATCCAAAATCAGCAAGATTTAGCCACCAAGGGCTCTGATACCATGAAGATTTTCTGAGGTCCTAACAGGCTGCCAACTAGGTCTGTCTTTGACCTCAAGTTGGCTCTAAGTTTCTGCCGTCACACAAGTCTTTGCTGCTGTTTTATAACAACAAACTGTTCAGGAACTTTACTGCTGTTTTGTTAAGGTTACATAACCTTTTAAGGTGCTCTAGCATGTAGTTTTAGTAGCCAATAGGTTAGTACATGCATGCCTTAAATATGTAACACATCTCTAGATCTTTACAACTGAAATAATGCTGTTCTAAACTCTAGCATACATGAAAATGGACACAGGTTTTTGGTCAACATGACCTTGGACAAAACCCCCTTGGGGAAAACCAGTTTAGAATATGAATCTATATATGTGATGTAAAGAATGTGAGATACAACAAGTACATGAAACAAATGAACTTGATACAATGGCAGCCCCTCGCAAAATGCTATACAAGTCCAAGAAGATAGATGTGCCCAAGCATGGTGCGCCCTTCTCCTTTGTTGTTCAATCTCACTGAAAGCTTGCGCCCTTGCTCCCTGAAGCTTTGTAGAAGAAACCCTTGCACACAACTCTGAACTAGTGTGCTACCTCTCCAACAAAATTCTCCTCAAGACAATCTGACAAGTGCAAGTCCTTCCTGCTGTAATTGCGCCCTCCTCCAAGCAAGCATCAACACCACAAAACAATGGAAGCCAAAGCCTCCTAGAGCCCTCCATGGAAGGAGGCGTCCTTGAAACTCTCATCCAATGCTTCCATCCTCATCTCCATAGCTCTACTCTTCCTCTCCAAGTGAACATAAGAGTGAATGAGCCTCTCTTGGCCCTATGCGTCCTTCTTGAACCTCCATAAGGAAACCTAAAAGATGGATGGTTTAGATCTCTCCATTCCATCTCTAATCAAAGGTTGAGATCATTCCACAATAATCTCTCTCACAAACCCACTTTGGGTTAAGTTACCTAAGTTCACTTTATGTCCCCTCATTCACCCACAAAGTGAATAATTAGTCACTTTTGCCTAAGTGACAAAGTTGAATTAGACATAAAGTACAAGGTACAGAGTACCAAAGTATTTCCCTCTTGTGGTTAGAGACTCAAAACCACAAGGGGACCACTTCCCAAGGTACACAAATCTCAACAAATTACTCATAGTTTTTTCTTAGGTTTGCCTGGAGGAGATCTGAGAGATAACATGACCCTAATGGGGTATATATGGGGTTGACTGTATATGTAGTGGGGGTTGACTTATTAAGGGACCCACAAGGATAATGGGTGAGAATATGTAGATATCTATATAGGTCAATAGAGTCATTATTGAGACATGAACATATGATATGGTTAGAATGATGTATTTGGGTTATTTGGAGGAGGTTCTTTTAATCTATAAGGAGTTATTGTGTAACTAATCTCCATTGTCTCTTTGGGAGTTGTGCTCCATGCTCACATTTGGTGTATATTGGTAATAGGTATATTTTGGTTTATCATGCTATTTTGAGCACAGAGTTCATAACAAACCACCATTCATGTTGGTCCATATGTATATGCCAGAATATTCCTTCAAACATTCTCTCACTCATTGATAATGACAATGTATGGTATTGACCGAATCATAACTTCCCCTCTGGTGTTTGTGTTCTGATACCCAATGGTGTTGAATTGCTATTTAGTATTTCTTCTTTCATGTTTACTCCAAAAGAATCTAATAATATATGCCTTGGAATACTTTTTGTGATATTTAGTTTTCTATGTTATGATTTCTAATTTGCATTCCATTCTTTTTGTTATTCAGTTTAATTGCTGTTTTTACACTCATTTTGTTGCAGTTATGCACTTGTCGTTGTGGAAATGAAGAACGAAGGCGATGATGCTTTCAAACACGATGTTTATGGGGATAAAATAATCATTGAGCGCAGAATAACTGAATCTGCAAATACAACTGTTTTAAAGGACTATCTAGGTTTGTGGTCTGGACAATTTAATGGAATTCACAATGTATGATTATGATATATTTTTACTATGCATTTACAGTTCTGTCAGTTACAATTGTTAATGATGGCTGATTAAAGTATCATAATTTTTCGAC
This sequence comes from Picea engelmannii, assembly GCA_009831015.1. Lineage (NCBI taxonomy): Eukaryota > Viridiplantae > Streptophyta > Pinopsida > Pinales > Pinaceae > Picea > Picea engelmannii. The sequence goes on from ML789197.1 coordinate 103,981, forward strand.
TAATTTGTTCGTGATCTTTGATACATCTCTATTTAGGATTTTATTGCCCCACATAAGTTCACTTTTAACCCTGTATTTGTTTTAGTATTTTTATTTCCTCTCACGGTCACGGGGATTAATTCATTTAAAAGATGACAAGCTCTATAAAATTGAGCTGGCTATGTTATTCAGGTGACATTGTTTGTGGTTGATTTTCAATTTTGGACTACAGGGTGCCGAACTGTTAGAATCACTCATACACATGTAGATACAATAAGGCAGATAGGAAAGAGATAGCTGCTTCATTGATTCTTATTCCAATGTGTAATATCTGATTACATAGGTGAGGTGAGAGACGTACCTTAAGGGTACATTATGTAACCTCCAAGTCATAACTCCTATCACTTAATCATATGACTTAATTAATTTAAGTCATTATTACATAATAACTCAACGTTACATTATAACATTTATACATAATAAAATAACTTTAAATAAAGTACTCCCAACATTAATTCCCAAGTACAATATGTGACGAATATAAAGTATCTATTCTAGCACCCTCACTTAATGTTCATGCTAAACACAATTGTTTGTCCCAAAACACAATCAAATTATCTGGACCAAGCAAGCTATAACATATGTCCACACATGCCTTTGAGTTGTGCAAGCGATCGTCTTCTCTATGCACCATATCCAAAATCTGGATCTGATGTGGTTGATTCTGGGCATGCCAAGTTGTCAATTATCTTATCTGTTGTTGGCTCATTACTCAGATTAGAGTCAATGGTGGCTGGAATATTAATCCATCTAACATTGATGCAGAGTCTCGCTTGTCTGATAAACACTTTTCTTCTACACTTTGGTAGCACAATAAATTGATATTCTTGTCTTGCTTTGCAGTGGAAACACTGTCTTGATTTGCTATAGCTACTTTGCCTTCACTCTCCATGAGGGCTTTCTTCAATCATCTTTTCTATCAATAGAACTTAGAGGCAAATGAGGTAAAAGAAACAAGTAGTTCACCATCTCATGTTTGTCTCCCACTTGGCCATTCCTCTCTTGGTTGAAGAAGCTCATCTAGTTGCATGTCCTCCAGTGCTATAATACCATTGGGGCCTCTTCTTCTCTCCTTTGCCCTCGAAATAGTGCTTCCTTCTGCTTGATATTGCAATTTCAGCCTCTTCATTTCTGTGCTCTTAATGCACACCAACTCCTGACTACCCTTCTGCTATACCTTACTATGCATCTTGGTTGAATTTTTGGCCTCACAACTGCCATTATCGATTTTCAGATCAGAATTTAGATCTGAATTTGGCTGAAAGAACACTGCACTCTAATCAACAATTACATCTCGATTCTCCACTGAACGTCACTTTGTTAGTAGCAATATCTACTACTCTGTAAGCCTTCTGCTGATCATTACAGCTGATATACTTCAATTTGTACACTTTGCATCCAACTTAGTCCCTTTTTTTTGAAAAATGTCTTATATTAATAGAAGTACATTTACAAAAGAGAATAAAGGTGGAAGGGTATATACAGAAATGACTCATACCCTCTTCCTTAGCGCTAATAGGGCAGAAGCAAAAACAGAATACATGAAGCATCTAACTCTTAAGCATCTTTGATCAGAAGATATCCTTTAGCTAAAAATTGCATACATACCTCTTCCCACCAAACTTGACAAAAAGCTTGAAAGGAATTGACCTTATTGGCAAAAACATACTTGCATCTTAACCTCCAAATAGTAAATAATGCAGTGATTCTAATGCATTGCCAGGTTCCTGAAAAGTAGAAATCCCTAAGTAGTGTGAGTCTCCAAAGCAATGTTATCAGAACTGGATCAGAACCCGTTGAACCGATTTGTCTGATTGTCTCCAAGGGGTTTCCAGTTGGAATTGGCCATTCAAACTGGGAATGACTAGTTCTGTAAAGCACCATATGGGTGCTTGTGTGTAATATCCCCAACTTGGATGGTTGTTATAATATGCGTTTTCTGCTGTTGAAGTTTAGTTAATGTTGGCTTATGACTTATGACAAACACATTGCTACCAAACTCATGAACCACTATAAACCTCTTCTGTTGATTTCTGTAACGTTTTGGGGATATTTCTGATGGATGTCTTTCGTCAAACACTTAACAACAAACCCTCAAAACCCCTCTTGTGGCTGCTGTACTTTTATAAGAGTTTTTCTGGTACATCTCTTTTGTCAAACACTTTGGTATCACAGTCCCAACTGTTTTGTATTTTCAGTTTGGTATTGCAAAGGAGAAAGGATGGTTTTGATGCCATGTAAACATGCACAACTCATACATGATATAGCAGCATTATTGTATTCGTTTAGTGCCCAAACAGCAGTTATAACAGCAATGATATATATCAATTAACTACCATCTTTATTATGATCTAATCTGAGGGTTTACACAGCCATGCAACTTACAAATTTATCTTGAAGCTCATTTACAATAGATGGAAAAACTGCTGGGAGAATATAGATAGAAATATATGATGTGGCAGCCCCCAACTCCTTTGATCTGATACTTAAGATGGCAGCGACTCCCTCAACAAGATTTCGTCCTTCCAACCATGAGATGTGACCTCCCCCTACAGCAAATCGACTTCAACCAACAGAAGAGTTGGCCAGCACAAGAAAACTTGGCTCTGGAATGTGAAACTCGGCCCAGCCAGCAGTGAACTCGGCCTGGCAATGATCAGTGGCCCCTACTGCAAATATTCGGCCCACCCAGCTTGTAAATTCGGCCAGCAGAAAGGAGATGACTCGCCCAGCCACAAGAAGATTTGGCCTGTCAATAGAAACTCAGCCAGCAAGGAATAAACTCGGCCAAGGAAGAGAACTTGGCCTCCTAATGCCCAACTTGTCCTGCACCCAAGGGAAATCGTCCTCACAATGCCAAATTCTTCCTCTCCATGGATGACTCTGCCACACAATAGAAATCGGCCTCCACTAGATAAAATATCCTCCATAAATATGGATCAATCTGTACAATAGGAGTTAAGTCTTTTCCAACCCCCAAGCTGCTGTAGAATGTGGATCCAACTCCTCAACAATGTCTGCAAGTAGAAGATCTGAATGATCTTCCCAACAAGTTGGCTAGGGTGGATCTTTCACCACCGAAACCTGATTAGCCAGGGTGTAATCTTTCACCACTGAAACCAATCCAACTAGGGTTTACTCCAAACTCCCAAAGGCTCCAAGAGCTCTCTCCAAATCAAATCAGAAATATCATCAACATAATGAGAGAATAAACTCTCATCTTTCTTTTATATTCCCTTTCACCTTTTTGCTAACCCTTTTACCTTTTTACCCTCAAGTGACTTTTTAATTTATCTTTAGTAAAATCACTTTATTAATTTATTAACCCTTTTTACTCCAAAAAGTGATTTATTTGACTTTAAAGCATTTCTAGCCTCCGGAAGTCACTTTTCATCCTCTCCAACATTTAAAGCTTTTCATTCCAGTTCCAACGAGCTATTGCACCATGGTACACCTCTTAGATAATTTATTAAAATGACAACCTTAGTGTAATCCATTAAATTATGCTCACTAATACTCCCAAATTACGGGAACCGTTGGAATGCAACAAAATCGAAATTTGACTGCGCATGAATGATCCCGATGATGAAAGATGATAAGCAGACCTCTGAAAGCATCATATAACCCCTCCAAATTGCTCGAGCTCACTATTAACCTTAAATTACCCCTCTGGTCAGGATGACATAAACCCATAAGGTCATCTCCAACTGCAGAGCGAGGGAATAAAAAAATGGGGACATTACAGTCCTCACTTCCCAAAGATTGCTTGTCCTCAATCAATGCCATAACAACCCGACGATCAATAAGTTGAACCAAATTGAAACTGAGAATGATCCCAGGGTCCCAAATCAACCTGGAAGATGTGAAGAACCTTCTGCTCAAAGCACCGTCCTGTAAGGTACTAACACAAGAGGCCACCTGATACTACCGATAGGTAGAGCTATTATGCACTGCAAAAACTTGATCAACCCTTCAAAGAATGGCCCTTCTAGGGAACCAACCCAAAGCATCATATGAGAAATCTCCTAAAAGTAAGAATCGACTCTCCCCTCTCTATCAACAATTGAACTGCCAAACTGTGTAATCCCAGGGTCCCAAGCTAATCTCAGAAAGAAACCACCATGCTGATGTTGTGCCACTCTGATCATAACTGTATGCCCATCGTGCCCTAACTACATTCTCCTCTCTTGGAACCACAAGATGAAATACCTGTAAGGGCTAAACCCACTATCATGAGTCATATTCTGCCAAGGCATCTCAGTGAAGTATATGTCTGCAAGTCCAATGTCATACCTGATCTTGGGTGCCGACAAAGAAAATTTGTCTTGCCATATAGAATGCGCCCCGACATCTCCTCTCGAGGCATCCCAAAAATGAAACGGACCAATCAAATGAGTTTTTGGAACACACATCCAAACTAGGAATCCACTATGCCTCGTACCAATCGACTCCAACTGTGCTACACTAATCAACTCTGTGCCAACTAATTTGTACAGCTCCTGCCAAAATGTCATGAGAACTGTGTTGTCCTGATCATGGTCAACATACTTAGGCACCCTATGGAGCCTAAACCCCTGCCTAAAGAACCACTCTGCTATCTGCGATGCCTCATACTCTGATGAAGTCACTGAAATGTAGTCCTTGCCATGCACCTCCGGTAGACCTGTGTTGAAGTCTTTCGACACACTCTCCCACCTCTATCCTAAAATGAGTGTAGACTGCCATAATCCTGCTAGATAGGTATGCTCTGACTCATTCTGCTGACAAGTCATGCACTCCCTCACATGTCTCCACACATCGTTCTCGAGGCCCTTCTATGAGAACCTCTCTCTGATCTGCTGGTAAGTCTGGAAGTACCCAGGATGCCCTGCCAAGGGTGTATCATGTATAACCCTCATGATATCTTCTCTAAGTGTGGACTCATGGACTAAGTATATGCTAGCTCTGTAGCAGATGATGTCGTCCACCACTCTGTACCTGTCATCCTGACTATGACCATTCATCAACTCGCGTGCAAACCAATCCTTGGAATATTCCACCAGAAGGTGGGACATCCATTCAACTAAAATCCTCGTGAGCCAATCCAATGTGTCATGGATCTCCACTTGATGTGTCTGTACATCCTACATACTGATCACATGGCCACAATGTAAAGCATCCGACATGCCAAACTTCCTGTCACTGTCTTGATGATAGCCTGATCGAAGATCAATCTCAGGAGAGTACTCTGTCCCATGCCTGAATATGCTCTCCATCATGCCCCATATCTCATCTAACTGTCTCAAATGATCCTCCCATGTCCTGCTGTATATGAGGAGATCATCAAAGAACACCAACATAAACCCCTATAGCTGTGGTGTGAAGATGGGGTTCATGCGAGACTAAAAGGTGGCAAGTATGTTGGTCAACCCCAATGGCATGATCGAGATCTCATAGTCTCGATAATGACACCCATAAGTAGTATGGTGATATCCTAATCGAAGACCAATCTTCGAGGAATATGTTGCTTGATGAAGCTCATCCATCAGCTTCTCGCCTGTGGACAATCCAAACTCAGTGGTATGCTCAAAGTCCCCGTCAAGAAGTCTCTCTAAAGGAATCGCCCCACAATCCCATACTGATGTGTCCACGTCCTCAATATATCCATTTCGACAATAAGTGGGTGCATATACCTCCCTGATGGGTGGTCCACAAGGTATATGCTCAACTCCCCCATTTACAGTAATGACTTGAGCCGTCAATGGGCTCCCCAAAAGAAGTGGCTCATGATCTCCAAGATGTTGACTATGTGTATAATCGGAAATCTCTAATCCATACCTCTCATTAATCCCATGCAAATTTGAATGCTCCTCACGCTCGACCATCACTAGAAGCTCCTCCATCAAAGCATAAGTACCACTAACATCCTCATGTGTCCTGATTGCCATAGATGACTGAAATGATGAAGAATGTGCCAAACTCAACTCCATATGAAGCTCATGTGTAAGCTTCTCAACCTCCTCTTCATCATCCCTCATGCATAACTCCCTAGAAGTTTGATCAACATCCAAGGACAAATCATCCGACACCAAATCTTCATCGTATTTGGGTGCTAATATAATCAGATCCT
>ML789197.1:123675-166675 GCA_009831015.1 Picea engelmannii
TAGGCCAACTCCTAGCAAAGCCAAGGGGGGTAGTCCCTAATAAAAGAATCTAAGTCTCAAACTAAATCTAAGCAGAATTATTATTCTAGGAGTTTATTATGAAACAAGAGCAAGATACAAGATCTACGCTAGCATCATATATGACAACAATGAAATTGCTTATAATGAAAATATTCAAAGCATGTAAAGTACTTGCATAAAAGATATAACTTGAAAATAGATACAAGTGCTAAAAGGAAATGATAAGCAATATATGGAGATTTTTGACCAGTGCCAAATAGATTGTTGCGAGATAACCAAATGCTGTTGAAATGTGTTGAGAAATGCTCTTGGTAAAAATTAATTTATTAATGAGTTGTTGTTAGATTTATTGTGAAGTGGCTCTCGTGTTTGCAAGCCAACTCTTGAGTGTGCAGTGTGGGTATAGAGTGATACAATAAAGCAAATCTAATCTAGGTGTGGCCTCTTAGAGGTTATCCCTCAAATTGGAATTTGTTGAGAACTTGCCGAAGCCCAAATGACTTCACCAACAAGTTCAATAGAGATGCCGGATGTCCAACATGGGGAGAACCTAGATCTCAAAGTTCTCGTCTGACTTCACACACAATCTTTATGCGGTTTCCAATCAAAGCAATAGCAACTTAAAGATTTCCCTAATTAAACTACTCCACACTGACCAACCCTGGTTCTGATGAGTTCCCCAGGTCGAGCTAGGCTCACAAGGGTTCAGAGCATACACCGGGGAGTTGAGGGTAAGTGTTTATTTTCCAAATTTGAAATAATAGAAAATAAATGCTGCAATTGCAATCTAATCTAAAATAAAATAAAATTTAATCTAAACTATTCTATGAAATTAAACCTAACTATTGTTATGCGGTGCTGTGGGTTAATTTTTAAAGTTTGTTTTAGCTTCTTAGATAAAAATTTAAAAGTATGAGAAACTTGAAGCAAAAATGAACAATGACGCCACAAGACACCAATCCCTCTGGGGGGATGAAAATTGGGCTATGTATAGCCCAATGATTTTATTACTTCGGTTACACTTTTTTCTTTGGGTGCGATTAGGGGTATCACAAGTCTTTACAAGGTTTCCAGATGAGTTTATTGAAGAAGGCATACTTTTGGATGTCCTAGATGCTCCAAAGCTTCAAAAATTCGGGCAGAGTTTCTCCTTCTCTGTTCGTAAACCTGCTCAAAACAASAAGTTAGGTGGGGCAAAAGATGCCCGAAAAGTTGTTGGAAGACCCTGCAAAAAAAAATGTTAGTTGATGTACATAGTTTGCAAAAATATTCCAAGTAAAAAATATACTAAACTAGCGATTAGAATCCGACAAAGCAAGAAATAAAGCCCCTTTCTCAATGATATTACTTGCTGTTATAAAACAACAAACATTATTAAAGAGATGCCTAGGTAGTAGGTATAGCTTTATAACACTTAAGAAATGAAAACTACCTTTAGCTTTAAGATTTGCCTTTAAAAAGTAAGCTAAAGCTAGATTACAAGCTAGATCTTAATGAGATAATAAAGCTTCTAAAGGTAAAGTAGATCTAACTTTTCTTATGCATGCATATTTAGATTTTAAAGATTTAAAAAAAGAAAGTTAGATCTAAAGAATTGCATGCAACCAAAAGTAACCAAAAAGAAAATAGACTTTGAAAGGTTGAGAGAGAGAGAGAAAGTCTTTCTTCAAGAATCAAATCGAATCCTTGGGCTATGGAGTCTTTTGGTGAATGATAGATGGACTACTGTTCATCTATGCCTTGGAGCAAGTGATGGATGTGATCCATTCAGCCACCTCTCCAAGTTTTGGCACTCTGTAAAAAAGGCTTGTTCTACTTTGCAAACACTTTGTTAGAAGAAGGTACTTTCTACACAAGAAAACTCAAACAAGCATATTAGTTCATATGAAAAGTATGCAAGTTTAAAATCTTAATATGTAAGAAAATAATAAAATCAAAGAGCAAACTGGCTAGTTATATCTTACCCTACTGTGTGGCAACACACCTTCAAAGGCTTTAGAAAGAGTAGATATGCAAAATATAAACCAATACAAGTTACCTCAAAGCATAATAGAACATTCAAGCATCCACACATGTAGCACCATACACCATTTGACCTCCAAAGTGTTTTATTCAATCTTGATAGAGTATTACAACAACATTACAATAGCCAAGTTCTTTCCCCAAGCTCCAACTAGTTTACAATGGAGAGGTTGACTTTCTTATATAGCATGAGAGAGTGATGTTTCCCAAGAAGGAGGGTGAGTTATCTCCAAGGAAAAGCGTGATGTTTCCCCATCACAAGGGAGAGTCATCTTAAGCATGAAAGCATGATGTTTCTAAAGCATGAGAGAGATGTTTCCTTCCCCAAACGTGAAAGGAAATGTTTCCCATCTAGAAGGGCGACTCAACTCAAGGATGAGGAAGATGTTTCCAAAGAGAAAAAGCATGACCAAATAAGAAAGTGCGACTTTCCTTCTTGGGATGTCCAACTCATGACAACTCTCTTCCAATTAAGTCGCTTTCCACTTGAGACAACTTGCCACCACTTGAGTAGACTATAGATAAAAGGAAAACATGTCCCAGACATGTTTCCTTGATTTAAGGATTGTTGATTTTTCCTTTTATTTGTCTTTTATGACCCTTTTTGTGAGTAAAATTAATTTTAAGTGATTAAAAATCATTAATTTCACTCACAAAGTGGATACATAGGTAAAGTGGGTATTTTGAGTGTAAAAACGAATACCCCCAAGGCATATAATGCTTGCTAGTACCATTTTTTTTAACTTATGACTTATTTACAATTAAAATATTTCGTTTTGCGGGAAATGTTTAATTGACTAAAAACATTAAAAAATCTTAGGGGGACTTAACACAATTTCCATATGACTCAAAATGATGACCTAGCATGGTAATATAAACATTTTAGACATTAGACTTGGGTAACCAAGCTTATGCCTAACCATCAGTAACATACCCCAGCTTTGGAGGTATTTGAGTGAAATAAATTAGAAATTATAACTTAGGCAATAAATAATTAACAAGTGAAAAAAACCACTTTAGAGTATGTACTCAAGATCAAGTCTTAGGAGGCCAAGCCTTTTACAAATTCATTATGCTAATCTCATCTTATTACAATGCCCCACAGGGGATGGAAATGCGAAAAAAAAGGTGGTCAATTTGACCGGCCGGACTTCTGAACACTGAACTTTGAGCAACTGGTTGCTTAATCTTTGGCGGCTCAACTGCAACTCCATCCTAGTGCAACTTGGTGGATAACATGCATCACTAGCGTCATAGGATAGTTCTAATGATGTATCAAAAGCTGCTGTTTTGTCAACCTCATTGCACACACCTTCATCATGCACATCCAAAAAGTCGACCTGTGGTTTTGTCAAACTTTCATCATGAAGTGAGGTCTTTGCTTCACCAACTAATTCAGATTTGAATCCCTTATTCTTCTTATTTTTCCCAACTGATAAGTATGGCTTCAACCACTCTGCAGGCTCTGATGTTGTTAGATTCTTCTGATATTCCTGACAGGCTTGTAAAAATTCTGCCATGAATTCCTGATTCGTTCCCATCTTTCTAAGCCTCTGAATGTACCAAAACAATATGAAAATATCCTTCTCGGTTTACCCCTCAAGCTGGGAGGAAAACATGATATCCCCACCTTGGATGGCTGTTATAATATGCGTTTTCTGCTGTTGAAGTTTAGTTAATGTTGTCTTATGACTTATGGCAAACACTTTGCTAGCAAACTCATGAACCACTTTAAACCTCTTCTATTGACTGCTGTAACATTTTTTGGATATTTCCGATTGATGTCTTTCATCAAACACTTAACAACAAACCCCAAATACCCCTGCATAAACCCCTCTTGTGGCTACTGTACTTTTATAAGAGTTTTTTTGGTACATCTCTTTTGTCAAACACTTTGATTTCACAGTCCCAACTGCTGTTGCCTTTATTGTTTGCTGTTTTGTATTTTTAGTTTGGTATTGCAAAGGAGAAAGGATGGTTTTGATGCCACGTAAACATGCACAACTTATACATGATATAGCAGCATTATTGTATTCATTTAGTGCCCAAACAACAGTTATAACAGCAATGATATATATCAATAAACAACCATCTTTATTATGATCTAATTTGAGGGTTTACACAACCATGCGACTTACAAATTTATCTTGAAGCTCACTTACAATAGATGGCAAAACTGCTAGGAAAATATAGATAGAAATAAATATGAAATATATGATGTGGCAGCCCCCAACTCCTTTGATCTGATACTCAAGATGCCAGCGACTCCCTCAACAAGATTTCAGCCTTCCAACCGTGAGATGCGACCTCTCCCTACAGAAAATCGACTTCAACCAACAGAAGGATCGACCAACACAAGAAAACTTGGCCCTGGAATGTGAAACTCGACCCAACCAACAGTGAACTCGGCCTGACAATGATTAGCACCCCCTACAACAAATATTCAGCCCACCCAGCTTGTAAACTCGGCCAGCAGAAAGGAGATGGCTCATCCAACCACAAGAAGACTCAGCCTGCCAATAGCAACTCATCCAACAAGGAATAAACTCGGCCAAGGAAGAGAACTTGGCCTCTTAATGCCCAACTTGTCCTGCACCCAAGGGAAATCGTTCTCACAATGCCAAACTCTTCCTCTCCATGATTGTCTCTGCCACACAAGAGAAATCGGCCTCCACTAGATAAAATGTTCTCCATAAATATGGATCAACCTACACAAGAGGAGTTAAGTCTTTTCCAAACCCCAGCCTTCTGTAGAATGTGGATCCAACTCCTCAACAATGTCTGCAAGTGGAAGATCTGAATGATCTTCCCAACCAGATGGCTAGGGTGGATCTCTCACCACCAAAACCTGATTAGCTAGGGTGGAATTTTTCACCACCGAAACCAATCCAACTAGGGTTTACTCCAAACCCCCAAAGGCTCCAAGATCTCTCCAAATCAAATAAGAAATATCATCAACATAATGAGAGAATGAATTCTCATCTTTCTTTTATCTCCCCTTTCACCTTTCTGTTGACCCTTTTACCTTTTTACCCTCAAGTGACTTTTTTATTTATCTTTAGTAAAATCATTTTATTAATTGATTAACCCCGTTTACTCCAAAAAGTGATTTATTTGACTTTAAAGCATTTCTGGTCTCTGGAAATCATTTTTTATCCTCTTCAACATTTAAAGCTCTTCATTCCAATTCCAACGAGCTATTACACCAAGGTACCCATCTTAGATAATTTATTAAAATGACAACCTTAGTGTAATCCATTAAATTATGCTCACTAATACTCCCTAAACTTAATCTAAAACACTAAATTTTGCATATTTGTGTCCAGTGGTTTGGATTCTCATGGATGTACATGAATATATTTTTTAATCAAAATTTGAATATTTTATATATTTTTTGGTCCACTTGTTTTTATTTTTATTTTTTTCCCCTGTTTTTTTTTACCGATTCTGGTCCAATTCATGTTTTTGGGCTCAACTAGTTTGGTTCTGATAACATTACTCCAAACCACACTTCTTGCCAATGAACTTTTCCTTGAAACAATGTTGAATACTATTCCTAGACAAAATTCCAACAATTCTTAGCAAATTTGTAGTTCCAAAGAATGTGTTTCATCGACTCTGGACAACCATATATTAAGCAAAGACCATTAGTCAGGGCACTCTTAGCCAAACGAACTTCAGTAGGCAGCTCCTTATAAGTAACCAACCATGCAAAGGCTCGTAGTTTGTAGTTGAGGCAAATAGACTAAACACTGTGCAGTGTACGAATCCACCTGTTCTTTGGATCAAAAGAGGTCAATCAAGCATTCAAAACATGGGACAATATATGCTTCTGATGTAGAAATGAGTACATTTTTTTTGAGTAATAAAGCTTAAACTGTTTCTTGGATTTCCATCCCCAATCTGGCCATTTGGGACCTTGCATACCAATATTTAGCTTGCACACCTCCTTAGAAGGAATCAACGCCATAATATCTTTGATAACATGTTTATCATAATATATGGGGGATTTTTGGTGAGCCAACGATCTCTAGTCCTTCTATTTCCTAGCCTCAAAGTCCCAAAGATCACTCTAGAAAAAAATAACTTGACTTGCGAGCCTGAAATCAGGGGAGCTTAGCAATGCAACGACTGCATTGCTTCCAACACCAAATAGAATTCCAAGACATATCCTAACCTACATGGCTACCTATAAAATTCCTCTTGATTAGCGAGGCAGCAAATTTCCAGGTCTCCCACATGTTCTTGCAGATGAAAGACCTAGAAATTCAATATAGGTGAGGGGAGGAGAGAATATTGCATAAGCCAAAATTACCTCGAACCTTAAGTAGATGTTGAGCTAATTAGCCCCTGTGCTGCAACAAAATCTGTTGTGGGGCGGAGCCCTCAAGACACCTTACCAACCATTTAGCTACTAGAATGCTCCCTTAGGATACAACATTAATAAGGCCCACCCCCTCTCTTTCTTGGGCATTGTACATAAATCCCAAGGAACAATAGGAAGCCCTTTATCACCATCATACTTAGACCAGAAAAAATACCTAAGAATTTGTTCCAATTTCTTGAATTGAGCTCTCCTGGTTAGCCAACAAAACATATAGTAAGTGTGAGAAGCTTGTAAAATCCACAAAACAATCGTGAACTTACCTGCAAAAGGGAGGTCTTTGAACTGCCATATATAGAGCTTTGATTGAAGCTTTTGAAGGCGCCAATCCCATATGGCCACTAACGAGACTAGTTCCTAACGGGATCTTGAGGTAATGCACAATCACTCTGGTCCAATATAATTCTATATAGAAGGAATCTAATCTTGAGGGTCATTGATCTCCACATGCCAAAATTTGGTCTTCCACTCATTGACAACTACTGTAGAAGCATTGCAAAAGAGGTCCAAACAACTCCTTGTAGCCTCAATTGACTTTTGATCCACCATAATAAAAGAGAATCATCAACAAAGTGGTTGTTCATCATTTGAAAGGAAGATATCTTGAATTCTTCCTTGCATCTTACTCACTTCTAGCAGATAGGCCAAAGCATCGACAACTAATATGTGCAGATAGGGGGCAAGTGGGCAACCTTATACGATCAAATGATGAAGTAGGATGCAAGCTGTCAGTGCATTGTTTCACAAACAAAATCAGAAGCATTGGAGAAACGGGTGTTCAGCATGGCAACACCCTTGGATCCAAATCCAAGGAATTGTAACATTTATGTAATGAAGGACTAGTCAATTCTATCATAGGGTTTATTGAAATCTTTTTTAAGGAACAAAAATTGTTGTCATGTCTCTAGGCATAAATCACCGTGTCTAAACTAAATATGTATGTACAAATCCAATTTGTTCCTTTCTGACAATTATTGAAGCTACCTTGTGAATTTAGAGAGCAAGTGCCTGGGCCAATATCTTATAAGTGATATGAGAGACATGAGAGGGAGTTCTCTCTCATCACTGGTCTCGTGGGCAGTGGGTGCCTAGTGTTCAAGGACATTGAGTTGTGGTTTGTGGACAGTGGAACTTCTTGGCACATCATTGGGTTGAGGTCTGTTTTCCTCAATCTTACAGAGATAGACTGAGACGACAAAGTGAATTGTGGAGCCGGCCCACAACTTGCAGTAAAGGGGGTTGGAAGGGTTAGATTCCAACTAGAGTCAGGAGGTTTTCTGGAGGTTGCCGAGGTATTGTATATTCCAGAGTTGATTGTTAACTTGATCTTAGTGTCAGCTTTGGATGAGAGTGGATTTGGAGTTGTCTTCTACGATGGACATGTGTTTTTATTTATTGTGGGAGCAACTGCTGACACAACAGTGAAGCTTGGTGTCGGGTATGAGGGTCTGTACAGGTTGTTGGGACGACCTGTGTTGGGGTCCAGTGGATTTCTGGACTTAGATTCTGTGTCGGAGAGTGGGCAGGTTGCATGGGAGAGAGAGTTGATACTGGGGACTCAATCCTCTTCTCAGACTCTTAGAGGACTTAGTAGGCATGAGTGGACACAGATGGATGCTCAAGAGAGTGTGTAGTCTCCTAGGAGCATGTCTTCAGTTTGTGGAACAACAGAGGCTTCCAGTGCATTGGGAGTAGTGGCTTCCAGTTCAGAGGGAGCAAAGACTTCTAGTACAGGGGGAGCAACTATGACAGCTGATGAGATGGAGACGAATTCTGGTGGTGGTACTAGAAGTACCTCTCTCGCTAAGAGGGAGTGTTAGAATTTGGTAGCTCGGAGGTACTTCTGCATTGGCGGCGCTCAACATGCGGAAGTGACCGAGCACACTTTCTCCCTAGTGACTTTATAATGAGTTTTTATAAAGTGATTTTATAAAGTTGGGTCTTTTTAATTTTTTAATGTAAAAGTGACTTTATGATGTTATGGGTTACTTTAGTGACTTAAGTGACCACAACGAATGATTAAGTCGTGATTGTTGATCTCATGAGGGCAAGATCTAATCTTGACCGTCAATTTCATGAGGGCAAGATCTAATCTTGACCGTCAATCTCATTAGAAGACCAAGGGTTAGGGCAGTAACATTTCAAAATTGATTAAAAGCACCTCATGAGGGAGAGAGAGGGCACACTTTTGAGGAGAGTGAGAGGAAGGTGAAGAGTTCTCTCTCTCTCATGAGGGAGAGAGAGGGCACAAATTTCTAGAAGAGTTCTTTGCTTGGAGGAAAGAGCTACAACAAAAGGGTCTTGGCATGCATCCTTAGGAGAGGGATTGGCACACCGTACAAGGAGCATCTGCAACATTCAAGCAGTCTGTACAACAGTGTTTGTTGACCGTACAACAAGAGGAGGCATAGTAATCGAGGCTGTGAGTATACAACAAGATTGGCATGATTTTCTATGCTAGTTTGTTGAAGTTTTCTGTTCTGTTCAGTACTGATTTGCTTGGCACAAATTTTCATACATTTCTGTGATTGTTTGTGGAGGTTTGCTGGCGGTTCTGGGCCGTATTGGCCATATAGTCAAGGCAATTTGCCCTAGTTACAGTCTGGTACAATTTCTATCGAGGGATGACTTGCTGAAGTGAGAGATTTTTTGTGTTGTAATGCTGATGCTATTTGCTGTCGTATAAACTCTTATTTTCCTTGAGCAGAATAAATAGCTTTTTATCCTCAAATCTGTCCTTAAATTCCTGTGTATTTTTCAAGTGGTATTATTCATATTTTTGTGCCAAATGAGAGTTACTGTCTGCTGTTAAAGAGTTACTACACAATGCACCTCCGTCGGCTCCACCATGAACTTGCTCAAGGTGTTCACAACAAAACATATATCTGGCTTGGTGTTGACCAAATACATCAAAGAACCTATTAACTGTCTGTATAACCYAGGGTCCACCCATAGTTTTAAAAATCGAAGAACTGGAATCGGAACTGACCGATTTTACTGGTTTGATGGCTGACCGATTCAAATCGGTCGGTTYGGTCCCTATAGTCATAAGAAAGGAGACAATGAACATACATTTCGGGACATGAGACTGGGTTGCATAACATACGAACTAGAAATACACTAAACCTCGAAAGCTCAATATCACAATGCTGCAACAACACAAAAGATGGAAAATACYGCTGTGGCAGAGCACCCCCATTCTCCAAAGCATTATATTCCCATAGAGGACACAAGCTTGATAACCAACTTCCTCATTACTAAATGAACGTAAGGTGAAAAGAATTCAATAACAACATGAACGAGGATAACGATCTCAAACATACATTCAAGCTAATATGATTCTGCGTATGGAGTATCCCACATACATGATCAAATGTCAGTCGTTCATTTAAGGATCACTCAGAATTCACAGTTAACCTAAGAACTACCCAAATAATATCTACTATTATTAACATATTGATGGAAAAGTAATAAACAATGAGCATTGCCTCTTGAATGTTGGGAGGAGAATTTAATGTTTTTAAAATTAAGAAATTTATAGTTTATAATTATATTAAAGATTCAATGTTTTTAAAAGTTAGGGTCTTTATACTTGAGAATATTTACATAGTTTTTAATTATACTAAAAATTAATTATAATTGGTTCACTGAATTACTTGTTTAATACTGATGTCCCAGTCTCATGTCTCGATCCGTCATAAACAGCTAGTGCAACTTCAGAGCCTATAGTCACAGATGTCCTTGATGATGATGAGTTTGAGGTCGAGTTTGAGTCTGAGTCAGAGACAGATGATGATGCCGAGGGCGAGGATGCTCATGCCATTTCTATTTCTAGCAGTAGTGATGATTGATCGTTGATCATGTTGATCAATGAGATAGTGATTTGTAGTCTCGACT
This sequence comes from Picea engelmannii, assembly GCA_009831015.1. Lineage (NCBI taxonomy): Eukaryota > Viridiplantae > Streptophyta > Pinopsida > Pinales > Pinaceae > Picea > Picea engelmannii. Next base: position 134,000 of record ML789197.1, read on the forward strand.
CTTGTTAGTATGTTATTAGCTATTGTATAGGCCATTTAGAGCCTCCTTGATTATGTATTTATGTTCCGATATCTAGATATGTATTGCACTTGGTGCCATTTTGATATATTCATGAGCATACTTTGGATATGTTGTCTCTAATTGCTCTAATGCTTTGGATATATGATTTAAAATCTTAAAAATATATATTTTTTGTTAAAATTTAAATATTGTATGCATTTTAAAAAAAAAACGGTTCATTGAAACCGGTTTTGGTTGGACACTCGACTGGTTCCGGTTTTTAAAACTATGGGTCTTGTTATCCACCAGTTTGCACAAGCTAGATTTCCTGAAGAGCTGCCAGAGAATGAGCTATCAATGCGCATATTTGCAGAGTTCAGAGTTCAACCGGTCTTGTAAAGACCCCTTTTTTCCGCATTTGCACCATTGTAATAAATGTTCTAAGTATGAGATATTGTAAAAGGCTATTGGCCACCTAAGACCAGGAGTGAGCACATACTTTAGAGTGTTTTTTTCTACTTGTTAATTATTTTTTCTGCTTGCCTTAGTGAGCGATTAAATAATTTCAAGTTTTTTCACTCAAAAGACTAGCTCCAGAGCCGAAGTATGTACTGGCGATCAGGTCTTGGCATGGAAAATCCAATGTCTAGTGTCTAAATGTATATGAGCTCATACGAGAACATATTGATTGAGTCATTTGGAAATTGTGGCTAGGTTTGATAGGTTTTTTTTTTAAAGTTTTCAGTGAATTAATTAAATTCCCGCAAATTGGAATTAATTATTTCTAAATCAATAAATTGTAAAAATATGGCATCAAACATTGTCAGATGCCATATTTATAGTCGTTTTCCAGTCCAGAGTATCATGTAAACCCCTATTTCCCATCTTTCGAGACTAAAAAGTGATTATTATCACTAAAAAAACAATTTTACTTGAAATTTACGGAAAATGGGTAATTTAATTCATTTCCTAAAATTAAGGAGAACTGGGGAACATGTCAAAAACATGTTTTTTCATGTCCCCAGTTGACTGGAGGCCTAAGGTTGAGTTAGCTAGGGAGAAGTCGACTTGATTAAGATGACATGGACTAGGGGGAGATCCCAATGTGCGAACTCGACCCCACATTCCAATGTGGCGCATTCTAAAGGAGGGCGCACATCCCAATGTGCCATGCATTCCTAAACTCCACTCATCACTCCTACTCACTCCCTCTCTTCGTCACATCACTCATTCTCCACTCCCCTTCCACTCTACGTATCTCCACACCTCTCCACTCCACTCCCTATTCACTCCCACGTATCTACTCTTCTACTCGCGCAACTCCTCATCACCCACGCACTTCCTAAACCCTAAACCTAACCCTAGCGCATGTCTACATAGGAGTTATCACCTCCCATATCTATTTAAGAAAGGGTCGACCTCTCCCAAACTAGTTCAGTCTTGGGCAAGCTATTGTAATATTGTTGTTATCATTTTGGAATAATAAAGACTTTGGAGCTATTTTGGTGTGGACTCAAATGTGTGGATGCTTTGATCTCCATGCAAATTTTCTCATGAGGTAACATGTATTTTTACATTTCAGTTTTGTAATTAATTGGTAAAGCCTTGAAGGCATGCTATCATAGAATAGGGTAAGATTAATCTAGCTTGATTTATCTTATTGCTTCTCTATTTCATAGACTTTTACACTGCATGCTTTATTTTCAATTAAGTTAACATGCGTGTGTGAGCTGTGTTGTGTGGGGAAGTTCTTTAACAATTTTGTTGCAGGATTGAAGTGTATAGTAGTAGGTTCCTCAAGCTTGGAGGATCGATAGGTGGTTGTTTCCATCGTCATCGTCCAAGAGATTCAAAGATCGAGCTCCCTCTTCTTCACATCAAGAGAACCCCATAGCCCAAAAAGTTCTAGGCTCAAGCGGAAACTATGAAAACCGATAAACTTCTTTCCCTTATCTTTTCCTTTGATTGCATGCTGTTCTAAACTTCTGTTTTAAACATCTAAAGTCTGCATACATTGTTTTCTAGATCTAAGCTTAATTTGTCAATTTCAAAAAATAGATCTAGGCAAGTTTTAAGCAATTTTTTTAGTCTTTTCACCTAGAATTTAGATCAAAGTTATTGCTTGGTTTTAAATTTCTGATCAAGCTAATTGGCTGCCTTATGTTTTCTGTTTTAAAACAGCAAACATAAGCATTCAAAGGAGTCTAAGTTAGGTCCATGCAAACTGCCCAAAAGGCCTAAAAAATTTGCAGTTTTGCCTTAGAAAATGTTCTAAATTTTTTTTATAAATTTTTTTTTTGGTTAAAATCTTTTCTCGTCATTTTCTAACTTTGTTTACTTGCTGTTTTCTTCCAACAAATACAGGTCCAAGAGGAGATTCTGCCAGTTTTGGGCAAAATCAAGGTTCCCGGGGCACCCTGGGGGGTTTCAACTTTGTCAAAATGAATTTGTTCATTTTTCCATCTTTTTCATGTATACCTCTGAACGATCCAATTATAAGGATCCTTTTCTTTCCAAAGAAGCTAAAATCTTAAAGAGAACTTTGGTTCTCTGTTGTAATAGTGCAATAAAAGCGGGTCCTTGCCTAGTTTCTTCATCCCCGTTAGGGGGATTTGTGTTGTTGGTGTGGTTTTTTTATTTTTTGTGATTGATGCATGCTTAAAATCTAGTAATCAAACACACAAGTCAAGTACATCAAACACACTACAAACACTTTAATTTTATGCATGTTAACCAAGTCTTAATCTATCATGCATGCTTAGTTAGCTTTGCTTCAAGTACTTTCCTTTTTTCAATCAGTCTTGCAACAGTGTTCAAAATTCCAAAAGTATCTTGTAAATCTTTTTCTCAACTACAAAGTAGGGTACACAAACTTAATTGTTGCAATTCCATCTTTACACTTTCAAGTGTTTGTGCAAGTACTTTATTTACAAAGCAGGGTGTGTGATCTATCAGGGTGTGTGATCTATCTATTTCAAGCTTTTATCAAGTAATTGAACCTTGCTAGTTTAATAGGACAATCTCTTAAGTTGTTAGTTCATTGGGAGGAAAAGGCCTAAAAGTGACCTGCGAAGTAAGACGGTTTACCATGTTGTACATCCAACACTTTTGGTGAGTTTACTGGTGAGACCATTGGGTTTTGGTAAACTCTCAGCAAGTCCAAGCAGAGAACGAGCTTCCTAAGGGGCCAAACACTCTTCACTAACTAAATACAAAATTTACCTTAATAAAATCTTCGATCTACACTGCCCACGACTCCTTTTAAGGAACTGGTTAAAAAGTACTTTTATTTATYTTATGTGAGCAGTTACACATTATGCATCTTGTCTAACTTTCCTTTATGCTCTTAAGTCTTGCATATATTGTATCCTTTGATTTATGAATGTCTTATGRGCAAAGTATATTTTTATGATAATGATAAATGCTAAGTGTTAAATGATCTAATTTTATTTTAAGCAATAAACTCCTAGATTAAGTGCATTTTCTTTCTTAGTTTAGAAAAGCCTTAGATTTATTTTCATAGGGACTACCCCCCTTGGCTTTGCTAGGAGTTGGCCTAGACGGAGGAGTTGAGGATTAGGTGACAACACCTTGACTCAAAACTTGCCCCTAAGGACACACCAAGTGGATTGAAGGTTTCTTCCTCTTTAGCCCAGGTGTGTATAAGGACGACAACAGGTCCACCAAATTTGAATTTGAAGTGACAACCTTCTTCATATTGGTAACCATAGGTGTAGCCATCTGTCTACAGTTCTCCATCACTGTCGTGTTACATGCCTCTGCTCAAAGAAACATAGGCAAACCTTGGTCATGAATCATAACCTTCGCAAAATTGATGATGCACCAGTTCTTCCATTCCACAACCCTATTCCGCTGAGGGTTGTATGAAACTGTCAACTCCCTCTTAATTGTTGCCTCCTTGTAGAAATCCTTGAAGTCATTGGAGGTGTACTCACCCCCATTGTTTGACCTCAAGACCACGATCCTCTTCTCTGTCTGGTTTTTCATCCGGACCTTGAACTCCCAAAACCGATTGAAGACCTAATCCTTGGTCTTCATAAAGAAGATCCAAGTTTTCCTGGAAAAGTCATCAATGAATCTCACATAGTATGACTCTCCCTGCATTGATGATAGTGACATCAATCCACACACATTTGAATCAGTAAGATCTAAGATACCCTTGGACTTTCTCTCGTTGCTTGGAAAAGCAACCTTGACGTTTTTGTCAAGTGTACACCCTCTGGACATGCCCTGCTGCTCAACATTGAAGTTTGGAAGACCAATGACAATCTCCCTTAGAATTGACAACGCCATGTAGTGCAGGTGTCCCATCCTCCTATGCCATAACTCGCATAGGTTGTCACTATCATGTACCAAGGCTTGAACATGCTTCCCCTGCATCCTGTATAAATTTCCCTCTCTAGCCCCAATCCCGACCGCTGTGCCAGGGCCAACTCCCTTTGGACGTATGAGTAGTTGCCCTCTCTGAAAGATAACTAAAAAACTTTTGTTGTCCATAACTGAGGCTGAGGACAAATTCTTCTTCAATCCTGATACATATAACACATCCTGGGCATCAAATGAACCTCCCGACTCAAGTCAGAACAAAATACTTCCCTCACCCTTCACTGCATTCTTGGCACCATCACCAAGCTCCACATGGATCCCTGAGTCTGTCTCCGTCAAACTGCTAAATAGCTCTCGTGCTTCTGTCTTGTGATGAGATGCACCACTGTCGAAGTACCAAACACTTTTGGTGATTGTGCTGGTGGAAAGGCAAGAAACTAGTGAGAAATCCTCCTCGAACTTCGCAACAAACTCATTCAATTGAGTTTTTGCAGATGCTGCTACTTGCTGCAATTTTCCTTTCCCTTTCTTCTTCAGACACTGAGATGGATAATGTCCACTCTTGTGATGCGCGAAGTACTTGATTTTACTCAAGTCCTTCTTCTTCCCTAGTTGTGAGGTTACCCCCTCACTGTTACCCTTCTTGTTGGAACCCTTTCCTTTGCCCTTTCTTGTCTGACTGACAAGGGCCAGGTTCTCATCACTACCTCTTTGCCTGCTAGCCTTGGACTCCTCTCGAGTCTCTTCCTGGATGGAATTGTCCCAAAGCTTCTTAAACGAGGGAAGCTTCTCCCGAGCACATATACCATTGGAAAATGGTTCCCAAGACTTTGAGAAACTATTCAGGGTTGTATTAGCCAACTCTGTATCAGACACCGTCTCCCCCACTGCTGCAAGCTAATCATGAATCTGGGTGATCCTCATGAGATAGCTGGTAACATTGTCAGATCTGGACATCTGAACTGATCTAAGTTTGTCACTCTTGAAAAGATTCACTAGAGAAGTGAACATCTCCCTAGCTGTCTGCTTATTAGACAAATGAGGAATCAAGTGATCTTTAACTGCGTTAATGATTATCCGCTGGGCTTTAATTTCCTTCTTATCATAGGCTGCCTTCTCCATTGCATCTGTCGGTGGGGTAGTCACTTGGCTGCTAATCTCCCAAAGATCATTTTCCTTCAATAACAAGGTAACCCTTGCCTTCCAAGATAAGAAGTTGGATGCTCCATCCAATCTATTTTCGAACGTCAAACTTGATGTTGATATTCTTCAGATCTGAACAAACTACCATGGAAATAACCTTGTTGATTTATAGATCTGCAAAAAATCTTCTAAAATTGATCACTCTTCAAAGTTTGTGCTCTGATACCATGTTAATTTTCTAATCCCAACACCTAGATTATTATTTCCTAGTGATTTCCTTGCTGAAATAATTAATTACAACTCATTGAACAATTTACACTGGGCTGTAATAATTAATAGAAATTAAATAGCGGAAGCAAATGAAACCAATTCAACACGCAGAGATTTCTTCCCTTCAAATATGCTTTTCATTAAAATAATATCCAAGCATACTGTTGATGATTGCAGCTTCATGAAACATTCTCCAGGTCGTTCTCCTCTGGATTGAGTTGAGACGATCTGTGAGAATGCCCATTTAATGGGTGAGTCACACTCCTCTACACTGAGTTGAGATGACGTGTGTGGTCTCTTGTCGTGCTCCTCTGGACTGAGTTGAGATGACTTGAGATGGTCTCCTGTCGGACTTCTATGGACTTAGTTGAGTTGACTTGAGATGGCTCTCCAGTTCATACTCCTATGGATTTAGTTGAGTTGATTTGTTGAGGGTGACGTCCCCTGTGGTTGAGCACATGTGGACTTGTCCCCAGTGGCAGAGCATTAGAGGATGTGTGGGAGATCCCTTGCTATATTGTCTAAGAGTAAGATTATTGTGAAACAATAAATTTTGTATTGTGATGGGTACAAGTCGGCCCTATTGTGCCAATAGACACATCTATTGATGAGTTAGGTCATGTATTTATAAGAGAGATACATCTCCATTGTGGATCATATCTCATTCTCACAACACACATTGTGGAGATCTAAAATTTGGTGCGCACTTCTCTTAGGCGCTAGCTTTCTTGGTCATAGAGCACCCTCTTGTGTGCGCTAGGGTTTATGGTGTAAGTGTGATCTTCTCTTGACTCTATAGTAAAGGATTGTTGGGTTTTTTCCTTGTTTGAGAAGGGTTTTCCTAGGATAACTTCTTGTGTCTTGTGCATGGTTATTCTTGTGATCTTGGTTACTGCAACTATTGTGTTGTTGCATTGTTTATGGTTCAAGTTCATGCTAAATTGAAAAGATACTACATGTGCTTGAGCTATTCATTAAAAATTCAACACATACAAGAGCTCACTTACTAGGATAATGGCCCACTGAGAAAAATACAAACAACAACAAAAACTTGGCAAATTTTTGGCCCTAAAACCCTCTGCCTATTGTTGTTCGTGTTTGCTCCACTATTGGCTGTATGGCCTGATGTACAATAGTTTGTATGACCCCTATCGCGGATTGTATGGCTTGCTGCAGCCTGTACGACTGTAGTCCGCGACCTATATGGCCCCGCAATGGGTTGTATGGTGCTGCCTGTGAGCTGCACGACCCCTGTGGCACCCTCCTGCTGGCTGTACAGCCTTAGCTGCAGGCTGTACAACACTGTTGTCTGCTCCTGCAGGTTGTACAACCCCTCCAGAATATCTCCCAGCCTCCGCCTTGCTGGTACAACCTCCCAAAATTTCCTGTTTGCAGTATCTTCCTCATTTGGACTGAGCAAGAAGTCCTCTTGTTCCTCTTTGAGTCAATGACTCCAATAGCTCCTCTATTATTAGTGTTTCAACATCGGACAAACATTCTCTCAGATTGGTCATGCTGATTTGACCAAGGGAGGATGATACATTCACCCATTCTCCCAGATTGGTCATGATGATTTGGTTAGTGGCGAATGGCCCAGGATGTTGATGTTTCTCCAGTTAGTAGCATTGAGCAAACATTCTCCCAGATTGGTCATGGTGATTTGACCAAGGAAGAATGATACATTCACTCACAGGGTCATGCTGATTTGGCTAGTGGTGAATGGCCCAGGTGTAGTCTTTCTCCTAGTAGTCATGCTGATTTGACAAGGAGTGATAAAGACTCGAGATGCTCTCACATTGCCTCCTCTAGAGTGGAGTGATCTATTTTTTATAGGGCAGGTTTGACTTGCTTACAAGTCTAGTCTAATGTTGAAGATGTAGGCTCAAGGGACCTCTTGTGGTGAGGGGCTTCTCGGTGGGTTTACTCAACATTAAAGCAATATATTAATTAGACATGCATGTGAGGAGATGACACATCAACAAGGCTCATGGACAACTTTTCTATTAAAGAAGAAATGCCAAGAAAACAAGTCAAAGCCCATTAAACTATTAAAGAAACCCCGGAAAGCATTAAATGAAATATTGAAGGCAAAAGGACAAGTCGGCCCCACAAGGAAATTGAAGGTGACTCAATATATATAAATAAGAGGCTTGATCATTTCATTTTCACATCATCTCACAACTCTTCTCATTAAGTGCGCATTAGCCAGTTGTAGTTGCCAGTTGTCTGTGGTTCGTTATTTTTGGAGGGTTCACTATGTTTTGGTGATTCGCTATTTCTTGAGGGTTCTTCCTCATGCTAGTGCGAACTTGTGCTAGGGTTTCTTCATTGAATGGTGTTGTACTTGTTGGCTTGAATTCTTCTTAAGAAAAGTTGCTGGGTTTTCTCCCATGTTTGGGTTTTCCAGGATAAAATCTTGTGTCTACTGTGCATGGCTATCTTTCTATGATTATGTTGTTTCCGCTGCAATTTATTTCAGTTGAGATTTTCAGTGTAATTATTCTATGGTAACAGTGGCATACAATTCTGTTTGAAATCACGAGGAAATAATTGTCAGATCTGAAAATTGAAAAATTCAACATCTATAAGTCAATGACTCCAATAGATGTCTCTCTTGTGATGTGTCTTCTCCTCTCATCTTGGCTGCTTGTATAATCTTGATTTGAGCCTTAACCCTAATCTCCAAAGTCATCAACAGTTGAGATTAGATCTCACCTCACTTGAGATCAATGACTAAGATTGATTTAATTCACTAATGCCAAAAACTTAGGTATTTCATTAATTTAAACTCCATTAATTATATAATGACATTCACTTTAATAATTAAATTATTAAAGCGAATTTCCAAATTTCTGAGAGGTATTAATGACGATTTCTACATGTTAGACACAAACCAATGTGGAAATACCTGTCCGAGCTACAAACTTCAACAAAAATATACTTGTGATATGAAATATCATCCTCTTTTTTTTTCAGGAATCAGTACCAAACATTTTAATGTGTCTTAATATGTCGCTTTATGCCTGACCAAGCCTCCTTCAGTATGGCCTCTCATATTGCTTTTGTAGGACATCTATTCAAGAAATACACAGTAGTGTGTGTTGCTTCTGCTTGGTATTTGCTAGGTACTGGCCTACTCTAGCATGCATTTGGCATCTCAATAACTGTTTGATTCCTCCGCTCAACAACTCCATTCTGTTGAGGAGTATAAGCAAACTACCTTGAGATGCCTTCTTTTTTACAGAATGCATTAAACTCATTAGAGCACAAGTCTCTTCCGTTACAAGTTCAGAGGATTTTAATACCTCTACCAGTTTCTTTGTTAAATGTTGTGTTAAAATTTTAAATTCACCAAATGCATATGATTTCTTCTTAAGGAAATAAACCCACATTTTCCTTTAAAAGTCATCAACAAACAAAGAGAAATACCTGGCACGGAAGACTGAAACTGTTTGTATCCAACAAATATCATTATGGACTAATTCAAGCATTGCCTTGGCTCTCCACGCTTTACCATCCTCAAAGGTCAATTTATGTTGTTTTCCTGCTAAACAGGCCGCACATATATCCTGTTCCTACTGGATTTTGGGTAAGCCAATCACCATTTTAGCCTTCATCAGTAAAGACACTGAAAATTTAAATTTTCATATCTCTGATGCCAATCAACAAGCTTTTATAGGTCCTGCTCCTTCACTAATGATGCAATATTCTTATTGCTCCCTTTATCTACCACAAAACACTTCTGCCCCTGGAAAACAAGGGTGGATTGTGTTCTGTGATTATGTTAAGTGAAAGTAAATTTTTGCTTAATCCAGGAATGTATAAATCCTTTGCCAACATCAAGGTCTTACCTATCAACTTGGTTTGCAGATGGCCACAACCTTCCATGCAGTGTTCTCTTTCATCACCTGATACCATTAGATCTGACTTGGGCTTATCTTCCCCATACTCATCAATCCGATCACTTCTGTTAGTCATAGTTCTAGATGCACAAAAAAAGCGAATAATTTGTCTATATATAACCCTTCTGTGATGCTATAGAAGCATAATAGTCTTCTTCATGTTCAAAATCATTTCCCTGTTTGTGCCCCTGGTTGTGTTGCTCATGCCACAACTGCTTCCTCCAATCTTTCCCCGTATGGCCAAATTTGCCACAATAAGAGCATTTCAAATCCTTAACTGATTTACCTGGATCTCCACTGCTTCCACCTTTATCGAAAGTTAGTGTATTTCCTCAAGTCTTCTCCACATTGTGTAAGCAGCTTCTGCATCCTGCACCTTTGAAAGCATGTTAACTGTCATAGACAACTTGACCAACATCATTGCTTTTCAATTCTGTGTCAAAGATTTCCTGCTACTCCTCATCCACAGGATCTCTTGTCATCATGCCTGTGACTACTCCTATCAAACATTTGTATTGAAATATGGCAATCATTGCTTGCTTCCAGGCATTAAACTTGTGACCTTTAAATTTTTGGGAAGGATTCAACATTATGTTGGACAACCTTGCCATGTTTCTGTCAATTAAATCTAAAAATTTACAATCTTAAATGGAGTGACTTCTCACTTTGTATGCTGCTATAGCTATTGCTTTTTTGGGAAGGATTCAACATTATGTTGGACAACCTTGCCATGTTTCTGCCAATTAAATTAAAAAATTCACAACCTTAAACGGACTGACTTCTCACTTTGTATGCTGCTATAGCCATTGCTGTCCACTGTTCCATCCCAACACAACACTTCTGGTGTTCTTTTGCACCACCCAATACAACTACACCAACTTGTCACCAACCCAATACCAACAAGAAAAAAATGCCATCTACAAAGAAAAACTTCAAAAACTTCGGTAACTGGCAAAACAAATGTAATACCTTCTGTGCCTTTGATTTATGAATCCCCGTGTTGCTGCAAACATGTTCAGTTGTGTGATTGTGTCTATTTAGTCTGCTCAGGCTCCTGCACACCCCCGCATGTGTATAAATCTGAGTGTGGCGTCCTTCATTTGCTCAGATAAAAGAACAAATACCTCTGCATGTCGGAACGTTTTCTGGCAAACTTGTGACTGTATGAATGATTGTCTGCTCAGAATGGATTCATATGTGCATGCTGCAGTTCCAGTGTGTCTGTGCACGCTTGCACCCTTGTGCCAGTCAGGAGGTCACCTCTGCTTGCATGTTCTTTAGTTGTGTCAGACACCTCTGTGCGCACACAGATTGGTATCACGGGGTGTTTCATGTTGGGGGAGATCTCTGTGCTATGCATGTCTCTTGGGCTTCCTCCTAGCCTCTAAGCGCTGCTCACGTGTGAACCTGTGCAATGTTAGCCTTTATGTGCCTTTGCACTCCTGTTGATCTATCAGGATCTGTTCCTGTCCCTCATTGCAACGTTTTCTACACCTTCCAGTGAATATTTCTCACTCCTCCAGACAATTCTGGAGTACCATCCTTCCTCGACACTCCCCCCTCCCATTCGACCTTAATCCAGCGTCCATGTTCTCTCACACCTCCAACCTTTATGATATTCCCGGGCAGCCCCAGATCCATGTCACCTCTCCCCCCTCTTCATGCCACTTATTCTCAGACAGAGATATTAGGGAGGCCATTTGGGTGATGAACAGCAGCAAAGCAGTAGATGAGGAAGGGTTTCAAGCAGAGTTCTTCAAGCATGGTCTCCGTGCTCTGGTTAGTTATTTAGCTGATCTCTTCATCCATGTAGTTCGTACAAGCTTTCCCTCAACATGGTCACATCGCATCATCCATCCGATTCACAAATCTGGTCCCAGCACAGATCCCAACAAGTACAGGACGATCATGGTGGGCCACACATTCTCGAAACTGTATGCTACGGTTCTCCATATGAAGCTCTCCTGCGACCTTGAGCAGAGACACCTTAGAGCTAGGGGACAGGTAGGCTTTCGACTGGCTCACCAGACTATCGACCACATCTTCACCCTTCGGGCCATCATTGAGGAGGCACGACACCGCTCTTCGAAAGTCTATTGCTGTTTTGTAGATTTCCAGAAAGCTTTTGATTCTGTCCCGAGGGAAGCCCTGTTCCAGAGGCTCAGAGATATTGGCATCTCCAGGACCCTGTTGACAACCATCATGCGCCTATATGAGTCCGTTCTTGGTCGAATCCGCACAACTCATGGGATGTTTGACTTCATCCGAAGTACTATTGGAGTTAAACAAGGCTTCCCATTGTCACCCACATTGTTTGGGATTTATATTGATGAGCTGGAGACCTTCCTTCACGAGCACATTTAGGACAATGATGGCTGTATCCTTCACCAGGTCCTAATATCTATCCTACTTTTTGCTGACGATGTGGTCCTCCTCTCCTCATCTCCAGAGGGATTACAGAGACAGTTGGGTGCCTTATCCCTATTTTGCGACCTTCGACAGTTGATGGTCAACCTAGGTAAAACCAAGGTCATGATTTTCAACGGGTTGAAGAAAACGTCAAATTTTCACTTCCTCTTTATAGGGGAGGAGATTGAGATTACCGACACCTATATTTATTTGGGGGTGCAATTCTCAGGTTCCCGTTTCAGTCTGCGTCCGACCCTCCAACCTCAGATCAACAAAGGATACAGATCTTTAGCCCTTCTAGAGAGACAATGTTTTCAACACCATTTCCAAGACATTTCGTCCAAGATGAGCCTCATGGACACCCTAATCCGACCCACTGTTCTCTATGGTTCTGAGATTTGGGGACTGTTGCCGTCCTTATACACACCTGGGTTAATGTGGAAGAAGCCTTCAATCCACTTGGTGTGTCCTTGGGGGCAAGTCTCGAGTCAAGGTGCTGTCACCTGATCCTCAACTCCTCCGTCTAGGCCAACTCCTAGCGAAACCATGGGGGGTAGTCCTTATAAAAATAAATCTAAGGCTTTTTTAAACTAAGAAAGAAAAGATACTTAATCTAGGAGTTTATTGCTTAAAACAAAACTAGATCATTTAACACTTAGCATTTATCATCATCATAAAACACTTTGCTCATAAGACATTCATAAATCAAAGGATACAATATCTACAAGACTTAAGGGCATAAAAGAAAGTTAGACAAGATGCATAAGTGTAACTGCTCACATAAGATAAATAAATGTACTTTTTAACCAGTGCCTTAAAAGGGGTCGTGGGCAGTGTAGATTGAAGATTTTATTAAGGTATATTTTGTGTTTAGTTAGTGAAGAGTGTTTGGCCCCTTTGGAGGCTAGCTCTTTGCTTGGACTTGCTGAGAGTTTACCGAAACCCAATGGTCTCACCAGTAAACTCACCAAAAGTGCTGGATGTATAACACGGTAAACCGTCTTACTTCGCAGGTCACTTTTGGGCGTTTTCCTCCCAAGGAACTAACAACTTCAGAGATTGTCCTATTAAGCTAGCAAGGTTCAATTACTTGAATAAAACCTTGAAAAAAGATAAATCACACCCTACTTTGTAATTGAAGTACTTGCACAAACACTCGAAAATGGAGAGATGGATTTGCAACAATTAAGTTTAAGTACCCTGCTTTGTAGTTGAGAAAAATATTTACAAGATGCTTTTAGAAATTTAAACACTGTTGCAAAGAAAGAAACCTGAAGCAGAAGATTAACTAAACAGGCATGATAGATTTTACGACTTAGTTGACATGCATGATAAATTAGAGTGTTGTAGTGTGTTCGATGTGCTTGACTTGTGTGTTTGATTACTAGATTTTAAGCATGCATCAATCACAAAAAAGAAATCAAACCCACAACACAAATCCCCCCAATGGGGATGAAGAAAATGGGCACAAAGGGCCCGCTTTTATTGCACTATTACAACAGAGAACCAATGTTCTCTTTTAAGCTTTTAGCTTCTTTATAAAGAAAGAGATCCTTATAATTGGATCGTTTAGAGGAATACAAGAAAGAGATAGAAAAAAAGAAAACTTCGCTGGATGAAGTTAAAACCCCCTAGGGTCCCTCCGGAGCCTTGATTTTGCCCAAAACTGGCAGAATCTCCTCTTGAATCTGTATTTGCTGCAAGAGAACAGCAAGTAAACAAAGTTAGAAAATGACGAGAAAATATTTTAAACAAATGAAATTTTTATCAAAAATTTTGGAAAATTTTCTAAGCCAAAATGCAAWTTTTTTAGGCCTTTTGGGCAGTTTGCATGGACCTAACTTAGGCTCCTTTGAATGCTTCTGTTTGCTGTTTTAAAACAGCAAACATAAGGCAGCCAATTAGCTTGATAAGAAGTTTAAAACCAAGCAAAAACTTTGATCTAAGCTCTAGGTGAAAAGGCCAAACAATTTGCTTAAAACTTGCCTAGATCTATCCTTTGAAATTGATAAATTATAGCTTAGATCTAGAAAACAATGCATGAAGACTTTCGATGTTTAAAATTGAAATTTAGAGTTATTCCAAGCAACACGCAATTAAAGAAAAAGATGGGGAAAGGAAGTTTATCGATTTCTCCGTGGTTTCTGCCTGAGCCTGGAACTTTTGGGCTATGGGGTTCTCTTGATGTGAAGAAGAGGGAGCTTGATCTTCAAATTTCTTGGATGATGACAGTTGAAACAACCACCTATCGATCCTCCAAGCTTGAGGAACCTGCAACTATACACTTCAATCCTGCAACAAAATTGTTAAAGGTCTTCCCTACACAACACAACTCACACACGCATGTTAATTTAACCGAAAATAAAGCATGAAGTGTAAAAGTCTATGAAATAAAGAAGCAATAAGATAAATCAAGCTAGATTAATCTTACCCTACTATATGATAGCATACCTTCAAGGCTTTACCAATTAATCACARAAACTGAAATKTAAGATACATATTACYTCRTKAAGAAAATTGCATTTAGATCAAAGCATCCACACATTTGAGTCCACACCAAAATAGCTCCAAAGTCTTTATTATTCCAGAATGATTACAACAATATTACAAGTGCTTGCCCAAGATCGATCTCACTCAATGAGGGGGGTCGACCYTGCTTAAATAGCTTTTGAGGTGATACTTCCAAAGGAGATACGCTAGGGTTAGGGTTTAGGAATGCGTGGATGAYGAGGGAGTGGCGCACTAGTGAAGGGAGAGATACGTGGGAGTGAATAGGAGATGAGTGTAGTGGATGTGGAGTGATGGAGGATGATGTGGAGTGAAGGCGAGTGATGGGAGGTGAGAGTGGGAGTGAGGGGTGAGTGATGGGGTAGTTAGGGAAGGCGTGGGCCATTAGGAGATGCGCCATGCTCTAGGAATGCGCCACCTAGGAAATGGGGTCGAGTTCCCACATTGGGATCTCTCCCTAACTCTATGTCACCTCAATCAAGTCGACCCTACCTCAGTTAAACTCGCCCAAGGCCTCCAGTCAATTGAGGACACGAAAAAACATGTTTCAATCATGTTCTCCAGTTCTCCCAAAATTTAGGAGATCAATTTAATTACCCCTTTTCTGTATTTTTTGAGTAATTTTGTTTTTTTAGTGATAATAATCACTTTTTGCCTCGAAAGATGGGAATAGGGGTTTACATGATACTCTAGACTGGAAAACGACTGTAAATACGACATCTAACAATGTATGATGCCATAATTTTTACATTTATTGACTTAGAATTAATAAATTCCATTTTTGCGGGAATTTAATTAGTTCACTGAAAACTTAAAATAAACTTATCAAACCTAGCCGCAATTTCCAAATGACTCAATCAATATGTCCTAGTATGAGCTCATATACATTTAGACACTAGACATTGGATTTTCCATGCCAAGACCTGATCGCCAGTACATACTTCGGCTCTGGAGCTAGTCTTCTGAGTGAAAAAACTTAGAAATTATTTAATCGCTCACTAAGGCAAGCAAAAAAAATAATTAACAAGTAGAAAAAAACACTCCAAAGTACGTGCTCACTCCTAGGTCTTAGGTGGCCAATAGCCTTTTACAATATCTCATACTTAGGACATTATTACAATGGTGGAAATGCGGAAAAAGAGGGGTCTTTCATAAGACCGACTGAATCGTGAACTCTGTCATATGAGCGCTGATTGCTCATTCTTTGGTGGCTCTTCAGGAAATCCAGCTTGTGCAAACTGGTGGATAACAGGGACCATCTTTACTTTAATCAAATTGGGCTTCAACAGAGAGAGTCCAGATTCTCCTTCTTTTCCGCATCATTAGATGCAAGCAGATAGTACCTTAACACATCATCCTTGTAGAGTTTGGAGCTTAGCCCTTCCGGCTCGAGACAATGTTCATATTGGTTTCCTTTTTACATCGTATCCGGAGCTTTGGAGACTCGGTGAAAGGTAGGGACTGATACCTGTACTTGGCCTATCGTTCTTCAGAGGCTATTGCCCTTTCTAGTCCTTCATGTTGGGCCAGAGGTTGGTTTGCAGGAGTTTCAGGTCTCCTAGCGTCAATGGGCATCCAATTAGATCATCTTCCTCTATTTAGATATTCCTTAGATGCACCTGGTCACCTTTTACCTACTAGACAAGAGTTGAACAAGATCATCAGGGATGACATTTACAGACAGTTTGTCCAGATCATCTGGGTCAACCCTCACTGAGGGTTGCGCCCGAAGATGGCCTTCTACGCTGAGCACTTTTTGGATTTGAGAGACAGGCTCATTGTTCGACCTCAGTATACACTTCGTCACTGGATGCATGCACTTCACATTCCATTCGGTCCGTTCAGAGTGGGTTCTCATAGACTTCGAGTAGAGATAGACCACCAGATTGATAGATTAGATAGAATTTGCCAGGTATGCCATTTACAGGAGGTGGAGACCGAGTTGCACTTTATTTTTCGATGCCCCCTCTACTACGAGATCAGAGGGAGGTTCGATTGCTTGTTCAAAGAATCTCAGACCCTCACTGGCTTCGTCAGATATCCCGATTAGAGATGTTTGGCCCTATACATACAGGAGGCTCTCAGGTTCCGAGCACATACTCTTCAACCTCCCATCAGACCCGACTCTACATAGAGGATCTCTTCATTTTTCACAGTGCTACCTTCAGGAAGGGGCACCAAACGACCGACCGATATCAGTATAGATTCAAACCCTAGATCTATGAGGATCCGCGAGGCCATGCCCCGTTCCATGAGATCTCAACACCATAACCATATTAGATCCCTTCCCGGGAGACGAACTAGATCTGCCAGACCTTAGCATCGTGTGACCTTCGTTGGGAAGCAACACAATGGACAGTCCACGTTTCCCACCAGCTTTTCTTCGGGTCAACAGACTTTATTGGGTTTCCTTCATTCAACCTCGGATGCTAGGAGAGATGGGCTTACTCCATAGACCTATCACCTGGATCTTCTCCGCATGTGCATCTCCACCCCGTTGCGGGGTTTGGGACTTGTGGTCGCGGTTGAAAGCTCCTCATACTTCAACCCAGCTCACATTATCTACGTTTTTGCATTTTACTTCATGCAACTTATTCCTTTATAGGAGACCATTTTGAAAAGACATCATTGTACCCATCAGTCCCTTTGACCTACTTTTGTGGTCACTAGTTGGACATTAATAAAATTATCTTATCTTATCTTATCTTATCTCCCTCATACTTTTAATTTTAATATTTATCCTAAGTTATAACTTAGGTGTCATTTAATTTTAATATTTATTCTAGGTTTATAACTTAGGTGTCATTTAATCTATTAATAAATAACTTTTAATAAATCAGATTCCAATTTATTGCAGTGCATGCCTCTGCTATGGTTCACATATCACATCTCTGCTATGCTTCACACCTCATGCCTCTGCTTGTGATTTGCTCAATATGTGCCTTAGTCTCTTGCTCTTGCTTGGTGTTATGTGTACCGCAGTCCCTCAGCTTCGCTTTGTCCTTCAGTGTGTATCCCTGGATCTGCACTTCTGTGGTTCTGATACCATGTCAGAATCACGCAAAACACAAATGCAGATACAATAAGGAAGATAGGAGAGAGGAAGCTACTTAATTGTTTATTAAACCAATATGTAATATCTTATTACAGAGGTTCAATCATGAGGTGAGAGATTTATCCTGTGAGTACATTATGTAACCTCCAAGTCATAACTTCTATCATCTAATCATATGACTTAATTAAATCATTATTAAATCATAACTCAACATTACAAGTACACTATAGCTTGATTACATGACAAAGTAACTTTATAATAAAGTACTCCTAACATTAATTCCTAAGTACAAGATATGACCATTGTAAAGTATCTACTCTAACATAAACATCTAAGGAAGTTCAGTTTGAAAGTTCCAACTGTGTGCCCATTGATGGGTAACAGATTAGTCTATTTTTGTTAGGTAATGTATCACTGCTGTAATTAATGTTCTTATTCCTCTAATTTCCCAGTAGTATCTACAGTTTGTGCTCTTGTCAAGTTTTGGACAAAAAATGATCAGAATTGTATGTTTAGTGTTTCCTAAGGAGATTTATATCTTTTTCTTTGCGTTTTCAAACTTCAAGATTTTTTTACAGGCACTAGTGCACTTCTTGTGCATTATTTGCTGCATGTTATGAAATACGAATCTGTAGGGATTTTATCACTGTTTTTGCATAGGAGTCATTTCTTTCTAAGCTTGTGTCCCGAGTTATCTTTTATTTTTCGTGATTGATTTATTGCAGGTAAAAAGGTTTCCCAGAAGCGTGATGAGCTTCATCTGCTTGTAGAACATTTTAATGTAAGTGGCTGATATTGTTTGTCTTTCACCTTATTGTCAAATCAAATTTCATGTGGTTTGTATACTTTGATGTCTCATCATTATTATTGAGTGCTCAGTGTCAGTAATGTTAGTTGCAATACTATCATGATCCCACTAGTAACAGATGACAACCTACGCACTGTGTTTTAATTTATTACTGCAATTCTTGGGGTATCATCTTAAGTTCTGCAAGTCTGTCTAAGAACAGCTTTGGCAAATGAGTTGCTTCTTTTACTTTTTAGGCATAATAAATTCCATGGACAACGTCTTTAAAGCTCCTAAAAGAGGCGAAACATCTCCACAAGGTTTCTGAGGTACTTGAAGTGTTAGAATTATTTTCCTGTGCAAAATCAACCATACTTCTAGATGCCTATCTAATCATCCACTTATTACCAAAGACACTGAATTTCAAACTGAAGCAGACATGCTTACCATCCTTGATAAATATAGGGAGAGGGAGTGAACATACCCCTGCTTGGCTGGAAATTTATGATTTTATGATCTTTCTTCTCTTGTGCATTAATGAAATATAAGATGCATATGTTTTAGGATGAAATAAAAACATACACTGAAGAGGCCAATTTATTTCTGGTCCAAATCTACCCCTAAAACTAAGTTACTAGAATGCCTTTGACTCAAATCACAACTGATGATAATGGGGTGTGTCTAAACTGTCTCTTATTGCCAAAGTTGAACATCTAATCCTTCTAGAGTGCCTACCTGGGCTGAGAAAAGCTAATCCACTGATCTTCTACATGTGTAGGCTGACTCATATCATTGTTATACTTGCGAACATCTTTCATCAGTCGAGGCTAACTTTGACCAGTGTTGACTTTTACATTAAATCAAAATTAACTCTGGAAACTTCGTCTATTCAACACCGACCACTCTTGGAACAAGAAAAAGGTTCTAGAGTATTACTTTGTCTTTTATTGGTTTTAAGTTTCTTTATCATCTTTTATGAGGCTTTAAGCTTAGATTTGGGGGAGAAAACCTTAAGAATTTGCTGGTAATGTCTTTGCCCGCTGTTCTTGATAAGCAATTGTCAATAACTTTAATGTTTATTTGGAAAGCTACAGCTTCTGTCTGGTACAGCAGAATCATTTCAGGGTTGATTTATTTTTTACTGTTCTTCAGAAACTTTTGTAAGTTTGTATAAATGGATATCATTTTTTATCAAGTGGAATTGTGAGGGAGCTTTCCAGGATACTTATAGAATTGGATTCATTTTCCTTTCAATGTTAAATCTAGAATATGGCCACAAGGAAGAATGTGCACATCAAGGCTCAAAATTCCCTTTGTTTGAGGCCCCCATTATACATTTCAATTTATTTTGTTAGAATCGAACTTATCCTTATGGCATTGAAGTAAATAATTGAGTTATTTTTTTCCCTGAACCTAGAATACTTGGCCATGGACTATCTTTATCTCATGTATGGTTCCTTGATGCTTTGCAACTGAGTAGCTGGAATTGCTTCACGCCTTGTTTCCAAGGGTGACACAGTTTCTGTTGAAGTTTGTAGCTCAGACAGGTATTTCCACATTGGTTTGTGTCTAACATGTGAAAATCTTCATTAATACCTCTCAGAACTTTGGAAATTCACTTTAATAATTTAATTATTAAAGTAAATGTCATTTTATAATTAATAGAGGTTAATTTAATGAAATGCCTAAGTTTTTGGCATTAGTGAATTAAATTAATTAAATGAATCTTAGCCATTGATCTCAAGTGAGGTGAGATTTAATCTCAACCATTGATCACTTTGGAGACTAGGGTTAGGGCTCAACTCAAGATTATAAAAGACAACCAAGGTGAGAGGAGGAGACACACAAGCAAGGTGTCAGTGACTCATTAAGAGTGGAGAAGGACTTTCACTCTGCAGATCAGCTCAAAGGGAGGAGAGTACTAGTAGGTTTTTAGCAAGAACAAAAATATCAACAGCCAGAAAAATTGTGGAGGCTATACCAGTAGGGGCAGCAGGCTGTACTATTTTTCTGAGCAGCTAGTTTTTGTTTGCCATAGGCCATACAGCAGGGCAGCAGTGCAGGAGGGCAGCAGCAGGAGGCTTTATTCTTCTGGGGTTTTTTGCCAGGTTTGCTGTAGCTTGTGATTTTTTTGAGTGGACAGATTATTTCCCAGGTTGGGAAAGCCATTGTAAGCTTGAATTCATCATTAATGAAAAGCTGACTTGAAGGGCAAAATTATTTGTTGTGACATTGTGAATTGGTTTCTATTTGCTTCTGCTAATTTTCTTTTAAGTATTCCAACCAAAATAAATTATTCAGTGAGCTGTAATTAATTTATTTCAGCAAGGAATCAGTAAAAAATAATTATCTAGGTGCTGGGATTAGAAAATCAACATGGTATCAGAGCTTTAACTATGACGGGAAGCCGATTTTAGAAGATTTTTGCAGATCTATAAATCAACAGGGTTAATTCCACGATAGTTTGATCAGATATAGAAATGGAAACAACCAGTCTTAGGTTTGTAGACTAGTTGGATGGAGCACCTAACTTCCTGTCCTGGAAAGCAAGGGTTACTTTGCTTTTGAAGGAACATGACCTTTGAGAGATTGTGGAGAAGGTTTACACCAATAGATGCAGAAGAGAAGGCCGCTCTCCAGAAGAACATCAAAGGCCAGGGAGGGATCTTGGATGTCGTGGATATCGTTTGATCCCTCACGTGGCAAAGAAGCGGTTGGCTAGAGAGATGTTCAAGGCTCTAGTGGATTTGTTCTAGAGTGATAACTTGAATATGAAGATCATCTTGAGAAACAAACTCAGATCCATCCAGACGTCACGATCTGTCAATGTTACCAATTACTTCATGAGGATCACCCAGACATGTGATCAACTTGCAGCCATTGGGGAGAAAGTGGATGAAGTAGAACTTGTTAATGTTGCATTGAATGGGTTCACCAAGCCATTTGTTAAGTGGATTTGCGCTTGGGAGAAACTTCCAGATTGGTAGAGGCTTTGGGAAGATTGAATCCAGGGAGAGACTCGGG
The DNA here is from genome assembly GCA_009831015.1 of Picea engelmannii. Taxonomy (NCBI): domain Eukaryota; kingdom Viridiplantae; phylum Streptophyta; class Pinopsida; order Pinales; family Pinaceae; genus Picea; species Picea engelmannii. The sequence continues at coordinate 155,445 of ML789197.1, forward strand.
AGGAGTCCAAAAATGGCAAGCAAGGAGGTAGTGATGAGAACTTGGCCCTTGTCACTCAGACAAGAAAGGGAAAAGGAAAGGGTTCCAATAAGAAGGGTAATAGTGAGGGGGCAACCTTACAGCTGGGGAAGAAAAAAGACTTGAGTAAGGTCAAGTGCTTGGCATGCCACAAGAGTGGACATTATGCGTCTCAGTGTCCGGAGAAGAAGGAAGGGAAATGAAAATCACAACAGGTAGCAACATCTGTAGAGACTCAGTTGAATGAGTTTGCTGCAAAGTTTGAGAGTGACTTCTCACTAGTTTCTTGCCTTTACACCAACATAGTTGCCAGGAGTGCATGGTACTTGGATAGTGGTGCATCTCGTCACATGACAAAAGCACGAGAGCTATTTAACAGTCTGACGAAGATAGACTTAGGGATCCATGTGGAGCTTGGTGATGATGCCTAGTATGCAATGAAGGGAGAGGGAACAATCTTGTTCTAGCTTGAGTCAATAGGTTCGTTTGATGCCCAGGATGTGCGATATGTGCCGGACCGAAGAAGAACTTGTTCTCAGTCTCAGTGATGGAGGACAGGGGTTTTGTCATTATCTTTCATAGAGGGCAAGTACTCATATGTTCAGGGGGAGCTAGCCCTGGCACAACAATGAAGATTGGGGTTAGAGAGGGCAACTTATACAGGTTGCAGGGGAAGACTGTTCAGGCCTTGGTACATGACAATGACAACCTGTGCGAGCTATGGCACAGGAGGATGGGACACCTGCATTACAAGGTGTTTCTGATTCTGAGGGAGGTGGTCACTGATCTTCCAGATTTTAGTGTTGAGTAGCAGGGTGTATGCAGAGGGTGTGCACTTGGCAAGAATGTCAAGGCTTATTTTCTAAGCAGCGAGAGTAAGTCCACGAGGATCTTGCATCTTATTCATTCAGATGTGTGTGGACTGATGTCGGTAGTATCAGTGTACGTGTTAGCACATTTTTCCACCCTCCAATTGAGTGTATATAACTGATTTTTCAGTGATAAAAAATGGCTAATTAAAATGGAAAAACCTCAAATTGTCGCATGCTAGACCCCTCTTCGTTTGGGCTGGTGCTTGCCAGCCTCTGGGGGGAGTCCCTAGGGTGTTTTGCTGCTGTCTTCAAGTCTGATTTTCTGCAAAAAGTGACAAAAAACAGTGGCTGTTATGTCTTGGACAGCGTGTTAAAGCTGTCCAAAACGTGGGGGGAAAGATAGATTGTGAGGATGAGGCTCCAAAGAGGCACCTGTGTGGAGTAGAATGTTCAAGAATAGGATTTAGGCAAGACACATGGTACATGCAAGGTGGAAGGGAGAGATAATGTAGAAGGAAAAAGCCACACGAGTGAGGGAGAGAGGAAACTAGAGAGGGCACACTTTGAGAAAGGAGGAGGGAGATAATGAGGTCAAGCAATGTGCATGAGTGCTTAAGAAGGATTAAAATGCATGGAGGATAAAATTAGCAATCCAACGCATGTCTAAACGCTAAATTTGGCCAAGTAAATCATGAGTTAGCCAATGTGAGGATTTTCGCCCTATTTTTTTAGGGATTTTCCTATATTTTAGGAGATTAGTGTTTAAAAGAAAAGTAAGAGGAATTTGAGGAAATTAATGCATGGAAAGTGAAGATATGTCGAGTGAGAGAAAATCATTGAGAAAATTAAGCCTTGATTGGCTCAATCATCTCATGGGAGTGCCATTTCATCCTAATGTGCCACGTTTTCACTTTATCTAATTCTTAGTTGACTTTACTGCTTTTTTCCTTGGAAGATGCGCCCTCCTTTAATTAATGCCTTGTAGATGCCACATCACATTGAAACTCTACCAAATGTTAGAATTTGAGCCAACCACTTGTCACCTCTGGAGCCAACCGCCCCCGCTATTTATAGAAACTGCTAAAAATAGGGTTAGACTCCTAAATTTTAAGAAATTGTCACAAACATCCAGGATGACCAGGGGAACATCACCATGTGTCAAATGTCTAAAAATATAATATGCTCGCATGTCAATGATATCATACTGATTGGATTCGATTTCTCGAGAGGATTCCAGATATGCAATCGGAATCAACATGCAAGACCTAGTGCTCCACTTGTTAAAAATAGACATATCATGCATGTAATCCGGAAAAGGTCCAAAAGACTCAGAATGTCTCAAGGATCCATACTACGTTCTCAAAATCTGAATCTGGGGCCTAGATCTCAACCTGCTAAAAAATATAAAGTTCTTGCGTGTCACTATGCTCAATATTGGTCCAAACTGTCCAGTGACCCTCTCAAATCATGTCTCCTAAAACGTAGAGACAACTGCTATATGTAGACATATCTCTCAAATGCAAAGGAAAACAAGCTAGCTCTAACTCTGAACAAAAAGAACCACGTATCGATCATGTACCTGTTTCTGCTGGGAACCAACCCCCGACTCAACACAAGTGCTAAACTCTGGGAGAATCTCAAAATGCCAGCCCAAATAATGCATACTGGCTCTTAACCTTCAAGATTTTCAAGGGTGAAAATCTAGGGGTTAACGGTATGGAGCGTCATACTATGTGACATTCATTGATGATTTCTCTAGGAAAACCTGGACCTTCTTTATGAAGACCAAGGATGAGGTCTTCAGTCAGTCCCGAGAGTTCAAGGTCCAGGTGGAGAACTAGACATGGAAGAAGATCAAGGTCTTGAGGTCGGATAATGGGGGAGAGTACAACTCCAATGACTTCAAGGATTTCTGCAAGGAGGTAGGGATCAAGAAGGAGTTGGCAGTCTCATACAATCCTCAACAGAATGGGGTTGTAGAGCAAAAGAACCGGTTCATCATCAGTTTTGCGAAGGCTATGATTCATGACCAGGGTTTGCCTATGTTTCTTTGGGAAGAGGCATGTAAGACGACAATGTATTTGTAGGATAAGAGTCCTCACGGGATATTGGGGAACAAGACTCTGTCTCTACAACTTTGAAGCTGAAGTTGTCCCGGGTGGACTAGTTACCTATGAAGATGGTGTCCTCGAAAACTGAGTCTGAGCTCCCTCTGAATCACTACTCTGAGTCAATAGGTCCTCCTCAACACTGTCTCCCCATCTGACGCTGGATGGTGCATCAACTGAACAATAACTAACGAACGCACACTCCCTCCCAAACTGAGCAACGAACTCCTCCTCCTTTGCTGTCGCTGCCATACCATCCTACTGCCTCTTCTTCTTCCTCTTGGGACACTATCCAACATAGTGCCCCATCTCACCACAAGCAAAGCATCTCACTTTGCTTATGTCCTTCTTCTGCCCACTGCCACTCCCCTGTGACTGGGTCCCTCTCTTGGGACCCTGTCTTGCACCCTCTCCAATCTTCTTCTTTCCCTTTGACCAAAGAGAAAGATCCTCATCCCCCTCAGGCATATGTTGTTGTCCTGAAGACCTAGAGCTGCACATCAACTCCTCCTGTACGAAGTTGTCCCAAAGTCTCTTCCAAGTAGGCATGACTTCCTGGGCAACAATGACTCATACAAATGAACTCCAAGGTTTGGAAAAGTTGTTCAAAGCTGTCCTCACCAAAAAGTTTGTATCCACAATCTCTCCGATTGCTACTAACTCATCTCTGATCTAAGTGAATCTGCCTAGGTATGATGTGACTGTCTCGAAATCGATCATTTGAATGCTCTTGAGCTTGTCCTGCAGAAACATCTTCCGGTTTTGGTTTGGACTCTGATAAAGCTTGCACAAGGATGCCCATATCTCAAATGCATAGTCTTTACCAGTCATATGGGGTATGATGTGGTCCCTCACCGCATCATAAATAGTCCTCTTTGGCTTGATGTTTTTCTTCCTGAAATCTGCATCCAACAATGTTGACGGAGCAGATTAGGAGGAATCACCATGGGAGCTTGAACTATATCCCATAGTTCAAGATCCTCCAAGACGAATGTGATCCTGGTCTTCCAAGGGGACCAGTTGCTAGCTCTGTCTAGCCTATCCTCTGCCCGCATCTGGGACACTGACATGGCTGTCCACTGAAGCTCACATTGAAGCTCACAATGATGCTCACACTAATGCGAAAACTGCAAAAGAACTCAGCCTCACCACTTGACACACAAGCGAAAGTAAGGCTGTCCAAACTTGTCCACAAAACAGTCCTACAACCGTCCAACAAATCTGCCCACGAGCTGTCCACTAACTCTGCCAACAAGCTGTCTCAAAAAACTGCCCACAAGATGCTCTAGAAATCAGCAAGTGTTCGCCAACAAGGCTTTGATAACATGAAGAAAACTGAGGTACCATGAGGCTGTCAACTAAGGTCTATCTTTGACCTTGAGATTGGCTCTAAGTTTCAATCTCCAAAACTATACTTTGCTGTTTTTAGAACAACAAACAGTTTAGTAATGTTTTCCCATAGTTTTTATTGGTTAAGTGTTCTTTGAGGTGCCCTTGCAAGTGTTTTCGAACCGATGGTTAGCACATGCAATATATCTCAAAACAAGTAACACTCCTCTAAATCTTTACAACACAAATAAGCTTATCTACACTCTAGGCATGCATGAAAATAGGACACATGTATTTTTGGTCAACATGACCCTGGATCCCCCCCCTGGAAAACCAATTTGGAATGGAAGTATATATAAGTGGTGTCTAAAACATGAGATACAACAAGAAATACAATATGATGGAACCTGTATACAAAGCAAGCTCCTCTCGAGATTTGCCAAAGGATCTAGGAAGAAATGCGCCCAAGCTTAGTGCGCCTCTTCCCCTTGTTGCCAAAACCACTGAAGTGATGTGCTCTTGACCCTGGATGCTCTGAAGAAGAATCCCTTGCACACAAGTGTGCTCTTGTGTGCTACCTCTCCACTGAGACAAACAAATCTGCAATCCTCCAAGTGTAGCTCCTCCCTGCTAGGTGTACGCCATCCTCCTATAGTGCGCCCTCCTCCTATAGTGCGCCCTCCTCCAAGCAAGTATGATCACCACTAAATAATACGGTCCCAAGCTCCCATAGCTCCTCCATGAATAGAAGTTCCCAAGCTGCCCTCTTCCATTGCCTCTAACCTCATCCTCATACACCCTCTCAAGCTCTCCAAGTGAGTAAATGAATGAATGAGCCTCCCTTTGCTTCTTGCGCCATCCTTGAGCAATCCATAAGGAAACCTAAATGTGGATGGCTAGGATCATCCCAAGCCATCCCTAATGAATGGTTGAGATCATCCCACAATAATCTCAACTCAAAACCCACTTTGGGTTAAGTTCCCTAAGTTCACTTTATGTCTCCTAATTCACCCACAAAGTGAATTAATAGTCACTTTAGGCTWAAATGACCAAATTTCACTTTTGACTTAAATCTCCTAAGTCAAAGTGAAATTAGACATAAAGTACAAGGTACAAGGGTACCAATATCTCCCTCTTGTGGTTAGAGGCTCATAACCACAAGGGAACCACTTCTCGAGGTACACCAAAACTCAACAACTTGAAACCAAGAGGTAGGATTTAAACCCTAAGGTGCAAGCACATTTGGGCCTTAGGCTTTAGATCTTGAGGAGAAGGACTTCTAGGGTGCAAGCACATTAGGGCCCTAGAAATCATTCCTCCCTCCTTGTAGTTTCAATTAGGTCAAAGATCAAATGTCTAGGGATGAACTTCTAAAGTGCTAGCACTTTAGGGATTTAGGCTTCTAACCCTAGCAAGGACAATTAACCAATTTTAGACAAATATAACCTTGTGAGAGGAAGAAGCAGTTATGTTCCTCTCTTAGGGTTTCAACTAACAAGACTTCTTGCAACAAAGTAGCAATTTCACCATATACATTAATAACATAAACAAGAATTACAAAAATTTACTTCATCTAAGAAACCAAGAGATTTGAACCCTAATTGCAGAAATATCCATCCAAAATGATCCAACCATCCACAAAAGATCCTTTCCAAGCATAGCGGATGAGAGAGAAAGACTAGCTAACCCAAAAGGGAAATTTTTTCAGAAGTAGCACCTCACAATGGTGAGGAAAGATGATGAAAAAATGAAAGTGAGGGTTAACCTTTTTATATGAGGCTACCCTCACATATTTGTCCACATAACATAACAAATCTTCAACTTAAGTGGGGCTGACCCCTCATTTAACTTTTACAAATGCTAAAAGTGCAAAAATAAATCATAATGAGCCACACATGTGAGATGTCAAGCCCTCTTGGGCAAGAGGGAGGCCTCAAAGGCCACGTTGCATCAATCTGGAGCAATGTGGTAGCAAGTGATGTCTCTTCTCATCAAACGTCATGCCACGTGTTATCGCACAAATTGTATGTTGGGCAAAGCTTGACCCAATCCACAAGATGGCGAGAACTTTTGGGAATACCTACCCACTGTCACCTTAGATAGGTACTCCCCTCACTTTAGTGAAGAATAAATCCTACACAAGGGAGGTATCCTTGGTGATCCTAGGGGGAAATGAGATGGAAAGTGGAGTAACGGAAGGTAATGCCCCTATAGGTCAAGCTAAGAAATGGAATATGGAAGAGAGCTTGGAAACTAGTCTTGTGAATGGAGAAAGGTTGTCAATGCCTTGTGTACCTGCACCAAAGTGTTAGACCTGCCCGAGACAAGACAAATAATAGAGATACAAGCTCAAAGATCAATGGAACAAGCAAGTGAAGCTTGCTGTCCTAAACTACAGTAGTAAATGAAAGTATGTATCAGCAGTGAAATTAATGATTTACCGCAGAAATAACCATCAAAAGCATCAAATATTTATTGGGCAATGAAGCACTAAACAAGTAGATTAATTCTCGATACTTTAGCACAAGCTTTTATGGTGTTAGAGGGCTGTGATGTAGTGTTTTCAGAGAGTATTTGTAACAGCCAAGTGGCTGTAGCAAATATTTGCTACAACAAGAAGTTTCAACCACAAAAATTAGTAAGTAAACCGACAAAAAAATTAGCCAATAAGCAGTGAAACGATAATAGTGGCTTCCAAGCAAATTTCCACTGTTGAAAAGCAAGTTAAAGTAAGAGATAAAGTATGTTTTGCTGCAGCCCTAATGGCTGTAGCTTTTAATTAATGATAACAAGAGAGTTACTAGGCTAAACAAGATGCCTTGGTGGCCCAAGGAAGCCTAGGGCACCAAGAAAAGATTCCAACTTAGACAATTTCAATATCTCTCGAAATCACGTATCCCAATGCAAGCACTTTTAATTCTCCAATACAAAATTAGATTAGTGCCTTGTAGAATGGGTTATGGGGTCTTCTTGAAATAGGTTAGGTCTACTACCTCTGTAGGGGTGTAAGCCCTTTTACTCTTTAGATCAAGCATCCCTAACAAGGTAAATCTAGGAGGGTGTAAACCCTTTTACTCCTCCTAGCAATCTTTGCAATAGCCTTTTTAACAAACAACAATGATAAAACTTGGTGGAGGGTATATGCCCTTATATTCCTCCAAGGATTTAGCCAATGACAACCATGGAACAAGAAAGAACTAACAAAATGCAGATTTTTCTTACCAATTCCAAGAGCATGCAAGACAAAACCCTAGTTACCAAGAACTTTCATCACCATAGCAAGAGAAACAACCTCCAAGAGTTAGCGCACCACTTCACTCCACAAGACAAATGAGAAACCATAACATAAGAGAGAGAGAATGATATTGCCCAAGAGGGGCGCAAATTTCAGCTAAGTAGCTCTTCTCCAAGTGAGAGAGTTATGATAAAATGAAATAAATTTGATCCTTATTTATACAAAACCTCCTAAAAAGTGTTTGTCCACATAAAGTTAGGGTAAACCACAAAATAAGGTGTCGTCCCCCTTTATTTTTCCCCTTTACAAAGTAATTTGATTTTAACTTTAAAAATTGCACAAAAGAAACCCTAATTGTGACATCAACCTCTTATAGGGTGACGTCTTGGCACTTTAGCAATTCGTTGAGCAAGAGAGAGGAAGTTGTTGGGCCTTTTAAGGCCTCACTCTCATTCCCTAGGCTTCTCTTCATGGTGCAAGGTATCCTCCTCATCCAAAAGTGCCAAGTGTCCATCAAGCATCATCATCACCACCAAAACCCTAGCCCTAGGGTGACATCAATCCCTCCAAGATGACGTCGTAGCCTCCAAAGGCAAATCGTTGGGCTTGTAAGGGCTAGGTGAAGTCCTCCAAGGTGTCTTACTTATCCTCCAAAGGAAACGTTCATCTTCTATACTGCCCCAAGGTCTGGGCCATGACATCCAACCGATGGGCTTCCTGCCCCAATGGAGGACCAAGCTGGGCTTGTTCCTTCAAATCGTCCATCAACAAGGTCCTGCAAATATAGACAAGTGCACCCTCCAAGGATCTCAATTCAAAGCATCATGGCAAGTAAAATTACATTTAATACAAGAGCCACCTAAACATATGCATCAAAAACTACCTTATCAAATCAAACAAATGCTCAAGGACCCTATGCAATTTGCCAAGTTTAGGTATGGGAGGGTTGACAAGGTGACCTATTGAGTAAATCATTTCTTGAGTCAAGGAGTGTTTCCTAGGTGGACCCTCTCTAAGTCATGTGGAGAAGATGAAGTGGATGGGGGGTAAGACTTTTGGGCATGGGGTTCATGACATACAAGGGTTTATATTCTCTCATTTATGGGTGCCTTTGTAGGGGGTGTGTCACACCTTCTTTTTCAATGTAACATTTTTCCAAGCCCATTTATTGCCATTAATTATTTAAAGTGTTTTGAGGTTGAAGCCAAAGTGGGACTTCTACCTAAGCATGAAAAACATTGCCCACCTTGACTCTACCCTGGTCACACTGTGCTTCCCCAAGTTGAAGACAATGTGTGGGACTTCTACCTAAGCATGAAAAATAATGCCCACACACGCTCTACCTTGGTTGGCATTTTTATATTGTTATCTTTCACGGGTCCCATTAGTTTCTTATGAGAGACATTTTGTTGTCCTCGGGATCCTAGGGCGAGCATCTAGAAGGTTTATGATTGGCTTTTATCTTTTTCCAACTACAAGCCTCTGGGTCTTTAGCCCCTTCTTCCCATGAAATGAGGTACAATCCCTTCTTGAGTCAGTACACTCGAAAATCCCAAAAGATAAGGAGATGGAAAGGATGAAGTGTGGAAAATGATAAGTATGATCGAGAATGGCACGATGACTCATCAAGGGGACCTCCCAGTAGCAATCCCATCCCCAAGGGTGACCACTTACTAGGGCACAATGTCAACCACCAAGGTGAAACAGAGCAAAGAGCATAATTTCCAAGCAGATGTTCTATAATAAAAAACAACTTAAAATGCAACATATTCAAATGCCTCAAGTATTAAAGTGATACTTATTACAATACCTGACTTGTACCCCATTGCCCAAGATCCATCGTCTTCCAGAAGCAAGCTAATGCGGTGAATGCCATCGTGACAAATCTAGGATGTGTGGTGGTGAAGTGGATCTCTGTCTGTGCATAGGGACGTTGTCAGTCATCTGTCTCTCGATACTCCATGTATGCAACCTGAGGGCCTTGAGACATCATCTCCTTAGTTTTTCCTAGAAATTGGGGATAACACCATGCATCATCATTACCCTAAGAAGTCAACAAACCCTAGTTGCATCATACCCTAGAAGGTGATGTCATCACCATAGTAGGGCTAGCGTCCAAGATCCAGGTGCTGTGTCCAGGCCTTGGGGAGTTGCATCTCATCTCTGCCATGTCTCTAACTGTTTGTTGCTGTGACGTCCCTGATCCTAGTGAAAAATAAGCCCTGGGGTACTCTGCCCAGCCTATGGGCTTTTGGCCCATCTATGTGCCATCATGACTGAATCTGCTCATACCAAGCCCATCTGTCCATCGTACAAGGTTCCGAGGATGTGAGAGATGATGTTTGAGGGTTGTGAGTCACTGGATGACCCATTTCTCTTCATCACACGTGCCGAGGTCTTGCAATAAAGTCACAACGTCTTGGGTAGAAGCCCAGGACATCCCTCAAAGAACCATGTCAGGGCCATCCAAGACAAATCAAAGTATTAACATGGTTAGCCAAGGTTCAGTCCTTAAATCATGCAAAGTAAGTTGTAACTTAATATATAAGCCATGTAGGACAATTCACCTCAGTATCCCCTTCAAGCATCACACCAACCTAGAACCCCATGTGAGTTGACAAGTTTAAGTATGTGAGGTGTACCACCTAGACATGAATATAAATAACCTAGGTAGAGGGATAGGTCTTGGGGGAAGCAGGAAAGAAAGAAACCCTTCAAGAGTAAGTGTGATAGTGATATGGTTTTAAGGCTTACTTTATGGATTATGGTGTCATTGAATCTATTTCTATGAGCACCTTTGTAGAGGAGGCATTGCTGCTTGAGATACCCTTCCCTCGGTACTTTTTGCATTCCGAACCCCTTAATTGCCTTTTGATAACCAATGTTCATTTGCAAGTCCCCTTAATAAGATTTCAAGCTTTATTCCTTCACCTTTTTACTAGGCAGTAATCCTTTATAATTGGTGCATTTATTTGCATCCGGACAGGGGCGATTACCATTAGAGGGGGTAGAGCTCAAGATGGCCCGAGGGTTTTATGGTGGCCTTTATCATTTAACATTTATATAGAGCAACTACATCAACCTATGGGCCTTCAATCCCTTCTTCTCATGAAAGAATAGACCGTGACCCATTACCGAAGTTTAGTATACTATGAGAGGCTCCAGGATGGAAAGTGTCAAGTATGGTGGAGAACAAAATGCTACCCTTGTTAGGGCCCCCCAGTAGTACTGCTTTTCCCTGGGTGGTGATAACACGGGACTAGGGCATAGAAGCTAACCACCAAGGTGAAACAAGACAATTGACACAATTTAGCAAGCCATTGATCCATTATCCAACTTCAACCAAAGATCCTCATCCGCATGCCCAACAAATTAAGCACAACACTTTGCATGGAAGGACTAACATACATCATGGTGACGATGGCTTACCATTTCCCATACTCCGGGTTTTTTTGGTTGTGATGAGCCTTGGTTGACCTGTATCTGTAAAGGTGAATGAGGAGAATTGTTGGGCTGCCATCTGTGGACATGCTGATCATCATGATGGTCGGGATCATGTTCTCCATTGCAGGACACGAGACATGATCTCCTCTAGTTCCCCTAGGCATGGGGGGTAACACTCTAGAACTAGATAGAGATGATACCACCAAGAAAACCTGCTGAATTACAAAGAATCCAGTTTATTATACTTTGAGGACAAAACATTCGTTAAGTGGATGGTAATGTAAT
>ML789197.1:166725-178096 GCA_009831015.1 Picea engelmannii
TAAAGTTTAAATGTTAATAATCACATGTTTAAATGTGAAATTTAAACATGTGAATATTATTATTTTATTCTACCCTCCTACCCTAACCTCAACTATTTAAAGGACCCCTTCCCTTCTCCCTAAACATACATTACACTTCCTATTATTGCAGCGTGGAGCTATCTGAAAGTTGCGGCCTCAGTCTAGGGTGTGTGCTGTCCTGTTTTGGTGGAGGTTTCTTGCTGCTGTCCTATCCCCTGTTGCTTGGAGGCTGCTTCACATCTCTTGCTGGTTTTCCTTGTGCTGTAAAAGTGTTACCTTCTGCTGTAAGGGTAGCCGCTACCTGTTGAGAAGGAACCGCTGCTAGAGGAGGGTAGCCGCTACCTGTTGTGAGAGTGCCGCTGCTGTTGTAGGGTACCGCTACCTGTTGTGAGAGTGTCGCTGCTGTTGTAGGGTACCGCTACCTGTTGAGAGGGTGCCACAGCTGGTGTAGGGTACCGCTGCCTGTTTTGTGGGAGCTTTCTATGGTATATGTCTTCCTTGGTGGCTGCCGCACCTTGAGATTGCTGTGCTGTGTATGCCTTGCCTATCTCAGCAGTGTTTTCCTTGTTAGGGTTTGGCCTATTGTTTTTGACTTCAGTAACCCTAACTATGGTGGCATAAAAGATCCTTCAAACGTTGGCATGATAGATCTCATATAGATCTGAACCGAACCTTTAACTGAGCATAACACTCAGGACCTATCTCCTTTGTGGCTGTGTTTTCATCTTCAGTGGTAAGCCTATTTGACAGGTATGCATACTAAGTTATTTTCTCTGAAAGTTTAAATCTGGTTTACTTTTATCACAGTTGGTTTGTGCTGTCACACTTGAAAGATTTTGCTTACTATTTGCTTCAGAATTAATATATAGATCTGCTGTTATACTTGAATAGTTATAGCTTCTCTGTTTGCTGTAAGATTCTTTTAGAGATCTGTTAGAGGATAGCTGTTATATCTTTAGAGAGTTCTAACAGCACTGTTTGGGTTATGAATTGTGACTCTCATTGTTTGAGCTTACTATAGCAATAAAAGAGCACTGTCTAACCTTTTAAGATCTGTGACTTATTTCTACTGTCACTGCTTACCGTTGACATATTCATATATGCTGTAGATGCTCTAGATCTAGAGTTAAAATTAAAAAGTGACTGCTGTTTCAATTTACCCTAATATTCTAACAGTAATAAACATAATAATACTAAAATATAGTAAATAATACTAATAATAAATATAATCATTAGGTTGATGAAAGGTGAAAGGGAACACACCCCTTCATCTCATGACCAATCAAGACATACAAGTATACCATCATGAGGCTCATTGTAACATCATCTCTTCATATATCAATCATATTACTGAATATTTATTCTATAATTGCAGAAATACATCTGTCAATTCGTAATAAATAGATTTATTTATCCCATCAGAGATGGGATTATTAGTATTATTTACTATATTTTTAGTATTATTATGTTTTTTACCTTGTGCATAGTTATATTTTTAGAGTGCTTTTGTCTTGTTAATAGTGAATGCTTGAAGGAAGACTTAGTCTTTAGATAGAGCACAGATCCCAAGGAAGGATTTAACCCTTGATGGAGCGCACTGGTTAAGTAGTCATCATGAAGCTTAAGGACGTAGATCTCTAGGATAGGAATAGATCTAGGGTTTGATTTATTTCTAGTGTTGATCCAAGGTTGGTTCGGTTCTAATCTTGTAATCCTGAAGAGACCTTTTAGAGTGCCTTTGTCTAGTTAAGAGTGAATGCATGAAGGAAGACTTAGTCTTTAGATAGAGTGCAGATCCCAAGGAACGATTTAACCCTTGATGAACTCACCGAATAAGAAGTCATCATGTAAGCTTAAGGGTGTAGATCTCTAGGTTATGAGTAGATCTGGGGTTTGTGTTATTTATAGTGTGGATCCAAGGTTGGATTGGCTCTAATTTTCTTTAGTAGGAGGTGTTTCAGTATTTGGTAGATTTCCGATTGCAGTTTTGATAGAGATTTCAATTTTTTGTTTTCCTAGGTAGGTTGATTAAAAATTTGGCTAGGACTGTTACCATGCGCTGAGGAATTTCGACAAGTTTCCCCTCCCTTTTTTCTATTTTATTGTCTACTCTTTCTTTCTTTCTTTCCTTGACCTACAATTTTGGAATTGCTTTAGAGATGCTACATGCACTCCTTTTTGCTGTTGTCAAATGTTGTTTGTAGTCCCATTGACCTATTTTAGTATTGATATAATTTCATTTCAGTTTATTTATTTTGAAAATTAAACCCTATTTGAAGAAAGTTGTGCTGTTTGGACGTTTTTGATTTCTTTCTTGTTTCCTATCTGGATGTCCTTTTCAGTTAAGGTATTACAACATTATTCCATATCCATGATATTATACTGATTCATTGTTATAACCAATTGTGGTCTTTCAAAATTGTTACTCTGATTCCTTTGACATTTGGTTGTTGGTTGGATACTTTTAAGTTTTGTATGATCTTGTAGTTGTAATATTTTGCATCATTTTGAGATTTAGTTACCCTAGTTACTTATTTTGCATTAATCTCTCTACAGGTTGATGTTGAAAATCAATGTGCTATTATGTCTCAAGATAAAAGTTTGGATATTTTTGCATGATCTTGTAGTCAGATAATATTTTGCATCATTTTGAGATTGAGTTGCACTAGTTACTTATTTTGCATTAATCTCTGTACAGGTTGATGTTGAAAATCCATGTGTTATTATGACTCAAGATAAAAGCAGGGAGTTTCTGCACTCAGGCAATGATAAGGAAAAGTTTAAGGTGCGCCTAAACAAAATTTAAGATAATATATACTATTGGATATGGTTTAAATATTCATTTGAGATATTGGCAGTCTAGTTTATAGAGGATTCAAAATATATGCATGATTCGTCTGGTTAGTTATGGATGATATGATGAGAATTATAATATGAGGGTCTGGAAGTTCGTTTCTCCAGAATCTCATTTAGAGCAGTTTTGTTTATAAACTGGCTTGGCACATATTCACTTGATGTGTGGTAAGCAAATTTGTCATATCTTCTAAACAATTGTAAATTGCTTCTTTGCACAGTTTTTCTTTAGGGCTACGCTACTACAACAAGTGCATGATTTGTTGAAGAATATTCAGAACCAGCTTGATACTTCAAGTGCAATGATTGATGAGCTGGAAACTTCAATTAAACCCTCTATCAAAGAACTTGAAGAGTTGCAGGAAAAGATAAAAAGTATGGAATATGTTGAAGAAATGTCGCAACAAGTTCAACCTTTGAAAAAAAAACTAGCATGGTCTTGGGTCTATGAAATAGACAAACAAATTCAGCAGCAGACGGCTAGACTTGAAAAGCTTCAAGCACGGATACCAACATGCCAAGCAAAAATTGACAAGCAGCAGGTATTTGGCCCTATTTGATTTTGATCTATCCTGGTAAACAAAAATGCACTTTAATTTTTAATGCTGGCTATGGCTTGCCAATTACGCTAAAAATACATCAAAATGTGTTGAATATTGGTATTATGCCCAATCTCTTGTGTTATGATTATGTATGGTACTTTTATGGATCAAAGTGACATGGAACTAACCGGCTATCAGTCTAATTGTGTATTTCCACTTAAGAATTTTTCCATTTGCTAAAGTGGGGTCTTTTACCAACTTACTGGGAGTCTGGACACACTGGATAAATAGCTTATTTTTCCAGGCTTCTATTGCCATAATTATAATTCTTTTAAGCTACTAAATTCAAATGTATTTGCTTAGTGCTTTCTGTTTGATGGCATAGCCATCGTATCACTTACATCCTTCTTATTTAAATATGTTGCCGTGCTGTTGGTTTGCAGTGAACTATAAAGATTATGAATAACTGCAGATTTTAATATTGCTGAGGTCTCATTACTATTCACAATTAAGCTACAAAAAATATGGTGGATTGATTTCTAAAGGAAACACATTAAAGGCAATCTAAGTGAAATTTATGACTTCAAAATTTATAAACAACTTTGTTACCAAGAATAAAAGAGATTGATGAAATTATTGATATTTACAGCAAAAAAACATGCATTAAAATGCAAGAGGAAAGAAAATTTAAAATGTCTTATCAATATTCTTATGGAGAAGCTTGAGAGTGGAATAGCTTTGTTAATGGTTTTGTTGTTTAGACATCTTCAGTTGACCACTTTTTTACACAAGGCAACATATCTATTGGGAGGATTTTGGGAACTGAAATAACTTTTTGCCTCCTTGCTATTTTCGATTTTGTTAGTGTCTACTCCTGCGATACACAGTTTAATTTAAACTTAAAGGCAGATTATCTTCTTGAGATTTGAAGAATTCGTGATCAACAATAATCCCTTGTCAGGAACAAAAATGCATTTCTTTCGAGTTGAGGTACACATATTTGATAGAGCATGTCTTGTTATCTTTCTAGATTTGAAAAGTCAGAGCTGATAGAAATTGCTGAATACGATCATCAATTTACCAGTGATTTATTTGGTAATATATTCTGTGACAAAGTAAGCTTCTGGGCATTTATGGAATGCCTCTGAAGATTGCTTATTGCTAGTAAACAATATTTGGGCTACCCTCTGTGGCTTGTAGGAGTTGGCCTAAAGTGCAGGGGAAAGTGTACCAAGTTGACAATGGTGCACTTCCTGTCCTGTTGCCCTAGTTAGCATCTGTGTTGGGACTTTTCTCAAGGGTGCTAGTTCAGGTGATAATAGGACCGACCAATGCCTTTAAACACTAAATTAATCCTAAAATTCACTTTTCAGGTGTGGATTTTCAAGCCCACATGTCGAACACATGGGGACATGTGGGTTTCATGTGTTCGATCCACATTGGATATGTATCTGACATGTGGGACCAATGCATCCACATATGCTACACATGGATATGGGATATGAGGTGGCAGGGGGCGTATCTTGTTTCTTAGATCACAACTATGCATTGTCTGGACTATGCTTTGTACCAACAAGTGTCCAACATCACTGACTAGCCCCCTACTCCACTTTGCTTGTGCTCAATGACTCTTCAATGTCAATGGAACTATCAGTCTCCTTGACCTTGTTGAAATGTGTTGAGAGATGTATCTCGAGAAGGAACTTCTTGCACAGGTTTCAGTGTGAATGTGTAGGAAGTGTTTCGAGACATTTCTTTAGTGACCACTTGGGAAAAGTGGAAATAATTCCATCTTGTAATTTCACTTGAAAAATAAAATAAAAAGTGAAAGTGTTATGTTTTGAAGTCAATTAGCCTTGGGAATCCAAATGAAATGTTTTAGAAGTTCCAGAAAATTAATGACTTGGATTATGATTTAATCTTAGCCATACATCCCATGATTGAGAAAGGTGGCAGCTAGGATTTATTGAGATTTGGGTACCTTGGAAAGTGGTCCCCTTGTGTTTGTGAGTCTCTAAACACAAAGGGGGAGACTATTACCCTTCTACTTTACTTTACGATTCTAATTTCACTTTGACTTAGGAGATTTAAGTCAAAAGTGAAATAAGTCACTTAAGTCATTAAGGTGACATTTAATTCACCTTGTGGGTGAATTAAAGGACATAAAACAAACTAAGGAAAGTGGGTTTCCTAAGTGAGATTTTTGGATTAGATCTCACCCATTGATTAGACTTGGTTAGATTGGATCTAGGCCATTGATCTTTTAGGGTTTGGCCAAAGAGAGGTTAAAGGAGGTAATAGGGAAAATATGAGATTCATTCTTCACTTGAGAGGAGAGGAGAAGGATGAGAGCTCTTGGGCACATATCTTGAGGAGGAGAAGGCGCATGGGGGTGAGGTTTGAGGAGGAGCCCTAGCTTGGGTTCTAGCTTGCATGGAGAGTCTACCATGGAGGCTTGGGCTACATCTTGTGTAGGGGCGCAATCCTAAGGAGGAGGGGCACATATGCTAGTGAGGAGGCGCATCTTAGGAGAGAGGGCACATCTAGCTTGGGAGAGGTTCCAAATTCTTGGAGGAGATTCATTCACTTGCTTAGGCGCACTCTAGAGACTAGAGGGTGCAAGGGTGAAGGAGGGCACACTATTTTGTGAGTTTTGCTAAGAGGAGGGGCGCACTTGAGCAAGGGGCGCACCTAGACTTAGAGGGAGGCAGTCTTGAGAGGAGGGCGCATGACCAAGGGCAAAACAAAGGCAAGGCAAGGCAATGTTAAAGATCAAGCAAAGGCAAGGTCAAAGCAAAGGCAAAGGGAAAAGGCTCAAAGGCTAGCAAAGGAAGAAGGACACACCAAGGCAAAAGGCGCCTTGCTTCAAAAGGCTAGCAGGGAGATCTCCAAGGGACTCCAAGGCTTCCGAGAAGGGTTTTTATTGTAACAGGTTCACTTGTTTATGTTTTCCGTGTTGTACATTTTTCTTTGAGGCCTTCTATATACTTCTACTCCAAACTGGTTTTCCCCATGGGGGGGTTTCTCTAGGGTCATGTTGACCAAAAACATATGTGTGAATTTCATGCATGATTAGAAGTGTAAAATCAGCATTTAGAGTTGTAAAGATCTAGAGGTAGTATTATTTTTTTTGAGTATATTGCATGTGCAAACATTGGGATAATAAAACACTTGCAAGGGCACCTCAAAAGGACACTTAACCATCAAAACTGTGAGCCGAAAGTACTTGACTGTTTGCTATCCTAAATCAGTAGCAAAGGACAGTCACGAAGTTCAAACTTAGAGCCAAAAATCTGGTCAAAGACAGACCTGTTTTGGCAGCCTCATAGGACCTCGTTTCTCTTCAGGATTGAGGAGATTTGTTGCTAGGAGTTTAGGACTGATTAGAAGGACAATCCCCGTGTATGTGTTTTATTTCCTCCACTATTCATTTTCAACTATTGTGTGATTGATGCAATGTCCATAAATTTAATTTTCTTCTGTTAAATAAATTCTATTTTTTGAGTTATTTAATGAGAGAATATTAGGAGATCTGTCACCCAATCTTGAAAAATTTACATGGGATCAGAGCCTTCTTCTTATTGAGATATTCAAGGGTTTACAACAACAAATCAACTGTCGAAAGAAGGATCAACAATTAGAGGGTTTCAATATTCTTTTTAAGGACTCATTTTTAGATCCAGGAGTTTGTGCATTAGATCTCAAAGATGGCCTCAACTAGGGTCAGATTTGAGGATAGTCTAGATGGTGCCTCAAATTTCTTTTCATGGAAAGTGAGGGTGACACTATTATTAGAAGAGAATGATCTTTGGGATATTGTCAAGGATGTTGTGCCTTCGTCGATAGATTTGTAGTAGTTGGCAACTCACAATAAGAAGGAAGTGAAGGCCAAGCAGATGATCATGGATGCCATAAAGGATCATTTGATCCCTTATATATCTGAGAAGAAGACGACAAAGGAGATGTTCGATTCCCTGATTAGCCTCTATCAGAGTGAGAACATAAACATAAAGATGATATTGCGAAAGAAACTCAGATCCATGGAGATGACCATATTGGATTTAGTTATCAGTTACCTTATGAATGTCACCCAAATTCGTGATCAACTTGTAGTAGTTGGGGAGAAGGTTGCAAACGCAGAGTTGGTAAACATGTCATTGAATGGATTCCTAGCTTCATGTGAACCATTTTTCGAAGGTATTTGTGTTCGTAAGAACCTTCCTAACTTTGAAAGGTTGTGGGATGACTGTATTATGGAGTCAAATGTTAGTTAGAAGGGTAGGTGACGAGAACCTTTGGTCAAACAAAGAAGGGTAGAGGTAAAGGACCTAGGAAGGGTAAGAGAATGTTGAGATTTGGGTACCTTGGAAAGTGGTCCCCTTGTGTTTGTGAGTCTCTAAACACAAAGGGGAGACTATTTCCCCTGTTACTTTACTTTACGATTCTAATTTCACTTTGACTTAGGAGATTTAAGTCAAAAGTGAAATATCTGACTTAAGTCATTAAAGTGACAATTAATTGACTTTGTGGGTGAATTAATAAACATAAAGCAAACTAAGGAAGGTGGGTTTCCTAAGTGAGATTTAGGGATTGAATCTCCCCCATTGATTAGACTTGGCTAGATTGGATCTAGGCCATTGATCTAATAGGGTTTGGCCAAAGGAGGCTAAAGGAGGGAATAGGGCATTATGAGACTAATTCTTCACTTGAGAGGAGAGGTGAAGAGGAGCACTTGGGCACATTTATTGAGGAGAGGAGGGCGCACAAGCTTGAGGGTTTGAGGAGGAAGCCATTGTTTGAGTGGAGCTTGCTTGTAGAGCTCTTCCATGGAGTCTTAGCCATTTCTAGAAGGAGGGTGCATGCTTGTGGAGGAGGGCGCATTTACTAGAGGAGGGGCGGAATCTTGTGAGGAGGGCGCACTTCTAGTAGAGGAGGCTTCGTCCATTGGTTGGAGGATCACTCATGGTTGAGGCTTGCTCTAGAGCTATAGAGGGAGCCTTTATGAGTGAGGGCGCAAGCATCTAGGAGGAGGGAACATTCTATGGAGGAGGGGTGCACATGCTAGAGGAGGGCGCACTCTAGAGTTTTGGAGGTCACATCTAGCCATGGAGAGTCTACTATTTTGAGGAGAGGCCTTTTTCATTCACTTAGGTGCATTCTTATGAGTAGAGGGCGCAAGGGTGAAGGAGGTCGCACCATTTGGAGTTTTTGCTTGAGGAGGGGGCGCACTTGAGGAGAGGGGCGCACTATCTCTTTGTGGGTGGCTATCTTCAGAGGAGGGAGCGACTACAAAGGCAAGGTTAAAGGCAGCAAAGGAAAAGTCAAAGCAAAGGCACAAGGAAAAGACAAAGGCAAGCAAAGGAAGAAAGGCACACCAAGGCAAGGGGCGCTTTACTTCAAAAGGCTAGCAGGGAGGTCTTCAAGGAACTCCAAGGCACCCGAGAGTGGTTGCTATTGTACCAGGTTCACTTGTATATGTTTCCTGTGTTGTACATTTTGCTTTGAGGCCTTCTATATATATCTGCTCCAAACTGGTTTTCCCCATTGGGGTTTTTCCAGGGTCATGTTGACCAAAAACATGTGTCCATTTCATGCATGCTTAGAAGTGTAGATCAACATTTTAAAGTTAAAAGATCTAGAGGTAGTGTTATTTGTTTTGATGTATATTGCATGTGCTAATATTGAGAAAATAAAACACTTGCAAGGGCATCTCAAGAGGACACTTAACCATCAAAATATTGAGCTGAAAGTTGGTGACTGTTTGCTGTCCTAAAACAGCAGCAAGGGACAGCCACAAAGTTGAAACTTAGAGCCAAATTTAGGGTCAAAGACAAACCTTAGTTGGCAGCCTCATAGGACCTCCAAAAAATCTACATGGTATCAGAGCGAATGGTGGCTTAGACTTGCTGATTTTTGAGCATTTTTGTGGGCAGTTTTGTGAGGTAAAAATCAGATCTATTGGCTGTTTTTGGACAACAAGTTTACAGTCCAAAACAATGAGTAAAATCAGATTTGAAAGTGCTTCTCAGTTAGTGCCAGTTGGACAGTTCAGGGCAGATTTTTGGACAGCGTGTTGACAGAGTTTGTGGACAGCTTGTGGGCAGATTTGTTGGACAGTTCAGGGCTGATATTTGACACTTGTGGACAACCTCTTTTCACACCTACGTGGACAGGAGTGAGGCTGTATTTCACGACCTCTTTTCACACCTATATTGCTAGGAGTGAGGTCGATGTTCGTTTGCCTCTTTTCACACCTGTGTTGACAGGAGTGAGGCAACGTTCCTTTACAGTTGCAACATCAGTTTGAGTGTAGAGGGTAGTGATGTCAGCATCTCAGATGCGTGTGGAAGATAGGCTAGCTGGAGCTAGCAATTGGTTGCCTTGGAAGGCGAGGATTGTCTTTTTCTTGGAGGACCTCGAACTATGGGATATAGTTGAGGCACCTGTTGCTGTTCCTACTACTACTGCTCCCATCTTGTTAGCAAATTTCAGGAAGAGGAACAACACGACAAAGAGGACGATATGTGATGCAGTGCAAGATCGCATCATTCCCCACTTGACAGGGAAAGCTTGGGCATTTGAGATGTGGGCATCTCTATGCAAGCTTTATGAGAGCTCTAACGAGAACCAAAGGATGGTTCTTCATGATCGACTCAGGGGCATTTGCATGCTCCAGGATGAGTCAATTACTTCTTTCCTTGGTCGATACACCTAGATTAGAGACGAGCTTGGAGCCATTGGCGAGGTGGTGGACCCAGATTCTATGGTGAGGACAACCTCAAACAACTTCACCAAACCATGGTGTCCATTCGTTCGTGGCATTGTTGCCAAGGAGGTCATGCCCACATGGGAGAGGATGCGGGATGATTTCGTTCAGGAGGAGACTAGACTTGTAGCAGAGGCTTCTGGACAACAACAAACAATGCAGGGTGATGAGGATCTTGTTCTTTGGACAAAGGGCAAGAAGAAGACCGGCATGGGAGGTCGGTAGGGTCCCAAGTTTAGGGCCCCACCACGGGGAGGAGTGAGCAGCAGTGGGTAGAAGAGAGACATGAGCACAGTGAGATGCTTTGCTTGTGGAGAGATGGTCACTATGTAGGATAGTGTCCCAAGAAGAAGAAGCAATAGGATGTTTCGACAACGACAGAAGAGGAGCTTGAGTTCGATACACAGTTTGTGAGAGAGTGTGCATTCACTAGTTCTTTGTCAGCTGCTACACCATCCAACATTAGGTGGGGAGACAGAGTTGAGGATGACCTACTGACTCATAGTGATTCAAAGGGAGCTCAGACTCAGTTTCCTTGGACACCATCAGCAGGGGTGACTGGTCCACCCGGGACAGCTTCAGTTTCAGAGTTGCCGAGACAGAGGGTTGGTGCAGGGGCTTCAGAGCATTAGAGATTGATGAGGAGGAGCGACAGCGCACCATAGAGGCTTGAGCCTCACTTAGCTACAGAGACGGGTAGATTGGGTTCTGGATCCACTTCAGGTGGAAGCTACTTGACGAGAGGCCAAGTTGAGGATCTTGGTGAGATGTCGAGATCCAGGTACTCTTGGTGAGATACCAAGAGGGGGAGAGTCTTGGTGAGATGCCAAGAGAGTGACTCCTTGTAAGATTCCAAGAGTAGTGACCGTTGGCGAGATGCTAGGAGGTAGAAATCCTTGGTGGGAGACCAAGGTGGAGATCTTTGGTTTGATACCAAGATCTAGGTGATCTTGGATAGGTGGATAGACACTTCAATCTATGGATCACGCAGATTGAGCAGATCTGTGTCAGACTACTTTCATTGATCAAGGTATAGCCATACTCACCGAGTATATGCCAGCGGGCAACCATGCCCACTATAGAGATGATATTGGTGGTGAATGACACTTTCCTCGGTAAGAGGGAGTGTTGAGATTTGGGTACCTTGGAAAGTGGTCCCCTTGTGTTTGTGAGTCTCTAAACACAAAGG
>ML789197.1:191427-220367 GCA_009831015.1 Picea engelmannii
CCCCCCAGTGGCAAACCAAGACCTATGGGCACAGGCTTGCTAGGGCACCCTGTCAATTTCCCCAACCATGGTCAAGTGGGCCAATGTAAGATCCAAGCAGTTGTTAGAGATAAAAGGAATCAGATGCATATATTTAAAGGTTTCAATGACCAAAGGTGACACATACCATGATACCTGGACCAATTACCTCATGGAGCAAGAACCTCTTCCGATACAAGACCAAGTCGATGGTGATGGATGCTGCTACTGCTGACAAGACAAAGCTGATAGAGGAAGAAAAGGATGGGCCCTCCAGGGCCATGCTCAGGTCAATCTTGCTCTCGGTACTCCATGTCTAGGACCTGTGGGCCCCGAGACATGATCTCCTAGTTATCCCTAAAAATCGGGGATAATAGCCCCAACTGGAAAAATTGTATGGCTGATACAAATCTCAGCAGATCTGAGCCTCCCTAGAGTTTGTATGACCCTCCTGTGTCACACGTGCATCACCCTCACGACCCTCACACATGCAATCTGCTTGGTACGGCCTTTGCGTCACCCTCACGACCCTCACACATGCAATCTGCCTGGTACGGCCTTTGCGTCACCCTTTCAACCCTTCTGCGTCACACACCCTGCCTCCGCGATAAGCTCAAGAAAATAATTTGATCTCTGGAAGAAAGAAAACCTCTGTCTTTCTTTTCTCAATTTCTCCTGTAAACCGTCACTTGCTCTCCAGCAGAATGCTCAAGCAAGTCGATCTCTCAAACTCTCAATGTGTCTTCTCCACCAAAGTCGATTTTCCTTTTGACTTGATGGTCAAGCGAAAAATCTAAATATCCAATGAGATCTATGGCTGAGATCTCTCTTGTGAGATCAATGGTCAAGATTAGATTAGCCATCACTTAAATTATTTCTCACTTGAACTTTAGAAAAGTACCTTCATCAAATCAACATTAAATTAGAAAAAACTTAATGTACTTTTCCAATGTTAGACTTTGGAAAAGTTCAATAATTAACTTGGCTTTATTTTTAATGTCCTCCTTCATGCTAAGACACCAACACATGATGGAAGACCTTGCTTGTTACACTTTCAACACTCCCTCTTAACGAGGAAGGGATTCTGTAGCAGTCCTAGCTTGTCCCTGAACTTCACAAACTTGTTCTTGCAAAGTGCCTTGGTAAATATGTTTGCCACCTGCTCATTTGTCTATATGTACTGAAGCCGAATGGTTCCTTTCTGCACAGAATCTCAAAGGAAGTGATACCAAATGTCTATGTGTTTGCCCCGATCATGGAACACTGGGTTCTTAGAGAGCCCGATGCCACTATGATTGTCACAATGAACCACCATAGCCTCCAACTCACGCTCGAACAATCCTGAGAGCAACTTCCTCAACCACATCACCTTGCATGCTGCCATGCGTCTACAGAGCTCAATGCAACTGATTTTTGCTTCCTGATGAACCAAGAGACAACCCCTGAGCCAATAGAGAAACAACAACCTGAAGTACTGTTCCTGTCCTCTAGACATCCTGGCCAGTCAACTTCCGTGAAGCCTGCTAACTGCACTCCACCATTGCGCTCATATACTAATCCATACTCCACTATGCCTCTGTGGTAGCGAAGTACATGCTTTGCAACAATCCAATGTACCCTTCGAGGGTCCACCATGAACTTACTTTGAGCGTTTACTGTGTAGTTGATATCTAGCCTAGTGTTGACCAGATACATTAGCGATCCAATAAGCTGGTGGTATAATGTGGGATCAACTGCCTCCGAACTGGATGCATCTATCTTCCTCTAGTTTATGACTAGAGGCGTGGACATGGGTCTACACTCTATCATCTTGAATCTCTTCAGTATATCCATCGTGTACTTCGCCTGTCCAATGAAGAAGCACCCATCTCTTTGCTAAACCTCTAGACCTGGGAAGTAGTGCATCAACCCAAGGTCCTTCATTTGAAACTCCGCTGCAAGGTTTTTCATGCAGTCCTCGATCAACTGCTCATCTCCTGTCAAGAAGAGATCATCCACATATAGGACCAGTATGGGAGGCACCTCACTTGCCAAGAAGTATAGGTTACGGTCCGCATCGCTCCGTTGAGATCCCATCTCCCGTAGATAGTTGTCGATCCTCGAGTACCATGCTCGAGGTGCTTGCTTGAGCCCATAAAGAGCTCTCCTCAACCTGCATACATGCGTCTGCCTATCCTCCACATCAAATCCCTCTGGCTTCTCTATGTAGACCTCTTCCTCAATCACTCCATTGAGGAATGCTGTCTTCACATCCATCTGATGAACGTGCCATCCCATCTCCGCTGCCAAAGATATCACTGTCCCGACAGAAGAATACTTGGCTACTGGGACGAAGGTCTCCTCATAGTCTATGCCTTCCTTCTGTGAGAACCCCTTAGCCACAAAGCGTGCCTTGTACTTTTCCATGCTTCTGTCTGTTGCATGCTCTACTTTGAAGATCCACTTTGATCCAACCACCTTCTTATCTTTAGGCCTGGGTACCACCTACCATACATCATTCTTCATGATGGAGTCGTACTCCTCCACCATGGTCTCTCGCCACACGTCTTGCTGTGTAGCCTGCTCAAAACTGGAAGGCTCCACATAAGTGAGCTCAATCAGTAATGCCATGTAACCCAATCTTTATGGTGGTTTGCTCTTTCTAAAAGAGCTCTCTGGAGGTGCCACCTGTCTCGAGTCACAAACAGTGGATCTAAACCACTTAGGTCGTGGTCTAGTGTCAACCTGCTGCTGGATCTCCTCCTCCGACTGCTTCTCCAAGTCTACTAATGGAGGATCCTGTCCACTAGTCTGCCTCTCAACACTGGAACCTATGCCTTGTGCTGGAACCTGTGATCCTGTGACATGTACCTGTGCATCCTCCTCCTTGACTCCCGAAACGTGTCTTGGCTGGTCCCGTGCTGGCAAATCTTAGGACCTCCTCAAACTGAACATCCCAACTCACAATAATCTTCCTGCGTGTTGGAATGTAGATGCGGTAGGCTTTCGAAACCTCGCTGTAGCCAACTAAGATCCCCTTCTCTCCTGTGGGGTCCAACTTCGTCCTCTTCTCTGAAGGGACGTGTAAGTAGCAGACACTGCCAAATATACGTAAGTGACTCATGTCTGGCCTCGTGCCTTTGTACATCTCCTCGGGTGTCTTCCTCCCCAAAACTGAGTGAGGACTTCTGTTCTGTATGTATACTGCAGTACGAAATGCTTCTGCACACAGGAACAATGGTAGTCCCTGATCATATAGCATGGCTCACACTGCCCTCACCATCGTCATGTTCTTCTGCTCAACAACTCCGTTTTGCTGAGGGGTATAAGGAACCATAAGTTACTTCTTGATGCCCCCAACAACATAATACTCCACAAACTCCTTAGAGGTGTACTCACCTCCGTTGTCTGATCTCAATACACGAATCTTTCTGCCTGACTGGTTTTCTACTAGGGTCCTGAACTCTTTAAACTTGTCAAAGGCCTCTCCCTTGGCCTTCATAAAGTATATCCAGGTCTTTCTGGAGTAATCATCTATGAACGTGACACAATCGCTGCGTCCATTGACTGGCTGAACACTCGTTCTCACTGGATGGGAATGATTTCCTCACATGTTTCCCAAGTGCACAACCTTTGCATGGGTCATGCCTCTTCTCTGGTACCTGAGATGCTCTAGTGATCGCCTGTCTCAAATGCCCCTATGCTCCATAGTGCAAGTGCGCCATCCTCCTATGCCACAACTCGCTTTGACTGGTGCTGCTGCTGACCAGAGCCTTTGCAGGCTCAAAGTGTACCCTGTACACTTTCTCACTCCTAATACCGATTGCCCTGTCCTACTGTTCATTTGCCCCCTTGGGCTTGATGTACACCTTTCCACTGTGGAACGAAACATGAAAACCTTTGTCTTCAAGATTTGACATTGAAATTGGGTTCTTCGTGAGACCTGGTACATATAGTACCTCAGCTACCCGGAGTGGTTTACCCGACTTCCTCTGAAATGAGATTGTACCAACTCCTTGCGCCTGATAGCGCGCATCATCTCCCAACTCAATGTGGAGATTGACTCCTCCCTCCTGTAGGCTAGTGAAAAACTCCTTGTGCCCCGTCATGTGACATGATGCACCGCTATCAATGTACCATATACTGCTAGCTGTAGATTTTTCCATATATGCTATTAGGCAAAAATCCTCCTCAAAACTCTTGGAGAATTCCTCCACTCCTACCGATGTTGCCATCTGAGGTTTGTTCATCTTCTTCTCTGGACACTGAGAAGCAAAGTGCCCTTGCTTGTGGCCGATGAAGCATTTGACCTTAGACACGTCAATCTTCTTCTTACCACCCTTCTTCTTAGACTTTCCTTTACCCGACTCCCTCTGAAATGAGACTGTACCAACTCCTTGCGCCTGATAGCACACATCATCTCCCAACTCAATGTGGAGACTGACTCCTCCCTCCTGTAGGTTGGTGAAGAACTCCTTGTGCCCCGTCATGTGACATGAGGCCATATCTCCATAGTGCAAGGGATTCTCTCCATCAAGGCATGCCATCTCCATCAACTCATCACCACCATCACAAGCCCTAGCCCCAAATCATGACGCAAACCCTAGAAGTATGGCGTCAGGCCTCGTCAATCTTCTTCTTACCACCCTTCTTCTTAGACTTTCCTTTACCTGACTCCCTTTGAAATGAGATTGTACCAACTCCTTGCACTTGATAGCGCGCATCATCTCCCAACTCAATGTGGAGATTGACTCCTCCCTCCTGCAGGCTGGTGAAGAACTCCTTGTGCCCGACATGAGGCCATATCTTCATAGTGCAAGGGATTCTCTCCATCAAGGCATGCCATCTCCATAAAGTCATCACCACCATCACAAGCCCTAGCCCCAAATCATGATGTCAAACCCTAGAAGTATGGCACAAGGCCTCCAAAGGCAAGTTGTTGGGCTGAAAGGGCTAGGTGTCATCGTTCAAGGTCTCTTCTCTTTCCTTCAAATGCAATGTCCAACCTTTGGTTGCTCCTAAGGTGTGGGTCATGGCATCCACTCTGTGGGCTTCAAGCCTCAATGAAGGCCCAAGCTGGGCTTGTTCCTTTAAAAATGTCCACCAAGCAAGGTCCTACAAAGACAAATGAATGCACCCTCCAAGGGTCTCAAGTCAAATGTATCATGGCAAGTAAAATCACATTTAATACAAAAGCCACCTAACCATGTGCATCAAAACTACCTTATCAAATTAAACAAGTGCTCAAAGACCCTATGCAACTTGCCAAGTTTAGATATGGGGGGGTTGTCAAGGTGCCCTATTGGGTGAGTTATTCCTCATGTCAAGGAGTGTTTCCTAGGTGGACCCTCTCTAAGTCATGTGAAGAAGATGAAGTGGATGGGGGGTAAGACTTTTGGGCATGGGGTCCATGACATACAGTGTTCGTATTGTCTCATTTATGGGTGCCTTTGTAGAGGGTGTGTTGCACCTTCGTTTTCAATGCAACCTTTGTCCAAGCCCATTTATTTGCCATTAATTAATTAAAGTCCAGAACAATTGGGTACTCCAATTGGGTAACATAAGACTTGAAGGCAGTACCACAATGTCACTTGAAGCTAGAGGTACACAGAGTGCCATATGGGTAAAGCAAAGGGTGTACCGCACTTGTGTAGATCCCTCAATAAGTGGGACATTTATATATGTGAAATTTGCTTTTGTAAGTCTTCAATTGTTTTAAGAGAAACATTTCATTGTTCTCAAGACCTCTTTGGGCAAGTATCTAAAAGGTTATAATTTTGGCTTTTATCTTCTGCCATTTACATTCCCTCTGGGCCTTCAACCCCTTCTTCCCATGAAATGAGGTACAATCCCTTCTTGGCTCAATACACCAAATCCCAAAAGATGGGGACACGAAAAGAATGAAAGTGTGAAAAGTGATAAGTATGATTGGGAATGATACAATGACTCATCAATGAGACCTCCCAATAGCAAACCAATCCCCAAGGGTGATCACTTACTAGGGGACAATGTCAACCACCAAGGTAAAATAGAGCATGTTATCCCCATTTTGTGGATAACTAAGGAAATTATGTCTAGAGGCCCTCAGGTTGCAAATATGGAGTGTCGAGAGACTACATGACCAACAATACCCTTTGCACAGATGGAAAACCCACTCACCACCACAGATGGTCACAGGTTTGCAGATGGCATCAACCACACCAGCTGGCTTTCGAAAGGCAGTGGGCCTTGGTCCATGAGGTACAAGTCAGTATTATGGTGAGTATCGTTTCAATATTTAAGCCATTTGATTATGTTGTGTCTTAGATTTCTCTAGATTTCATGATATATGCTTGGACATTATGCCTTTTGCCTTGCTTCACCTTGGTGGTTGACATTATGCCCTTGTAAGTGGTTTTCCTTGGGGATGGATTTGTTACATGGATAAGTATGGTTCCCGACCATACTTATCACTTTCCATCATTGTTCCCCTCCATTTCCTTATCTCTTGGGATTTTAGGGTGTATTGACCTAAGAAGGGGTTGTCCCTCATTCTATGGGAAGAAGGGGTTGAAGGCCCAGAGGGGTTGATGTTGGGTAAAAGATAAAAGCCTTGTATAAACCTTCCAGATGCTTCGCCTAGGGATCACCTAAGAAAGCAATGAAACACTTATCTTTGAGTAAAAGGGACCCACAATATAATAAAGAATGCTTAAAAGGTTAGTTGAAGGATAGGAGGTCTCATCACGAGTCGACCTATCACGTCCATGAATATCTAGTGGTATGACATTGTCATCATCTGGTCACCAAACCAGGGCAATGGATCTCAGTTGCATGGTTGAGAGAAACGGGGTCTCATCACGAGCGAACCTTATCATTTCCACTAGGTGTTTGTGGGTGACATTGCCATCATCTGGTCACCACTCGAGGACAGTGACCTTCAACCTCTCCTTATGCTATATTGAAAGAAAATACAAAGAAAGAAAGATAAAAGACAATCGATGGGCTTGGAAAAAGTGCATTGCGGACGAAGGTACCACACACCCTCTACAAAGGCACCCATGAATGAGACACTACAACCCCTTGTATGTCATGAGCCCTAAGCCCATTGGCAAAACATCGGCAATATATCGACAAACTTAAATGCACAAAAAAGCCAAAAAAACCCCTCACGGACCCTTAAACGCGCAAACTTTTTTACACATGCAATTTTTTCCGTTGACCCATGATTTTTTCCCGATTTTTTCAGCGATATTTTGGGAAAAAATCGTTTTGATGAAAAAATCGCGATTTCTCGCGATTTTGCCGATTTTTTGCCGATTTTTGTAACAGAGGTCTTCACCATGATGATAGTGCTTGACATGTTCATAACAAGATGTTTGACATGTGGCCTTTGGAGGCCTACACATGCTTCTCCAACACCAACAACTTCCTCAAAGTGGAAAAGTGTCTCCTAAAGGGGAGAGGTCCTTCTAAAATTAGGGTTTTCGTATGTGCAAAAGTGAATTTCAAATGAATTACTTTGTGAAAGGGGGCAAGATTAGGGTTGTTGACCCCTAATCTTGTGTTTTACTCCTTAATTTGTGCATAAATCACCTTGGCGACATTTGTATAAATAGAGATCATAAGATCTCATTTTAAACATAACTCTCCCTCTTGTGAGAGGACTTGGATCTGAAATTTGCGCCACACTTGACTCTTTTATTCTCTTGTGCACTTGTTTATGGCTATGTTTATAAATGGTTGATGGAGGAGGTCTAGCACTAGCTTTGGATGATGCATTCTAGCTCTTGTGATGGATTATCTTGGCATTTCTCTTGATCTTGGTATGGTCTTTTACTTTTATGCTATCATTTTTTTTCAAGTCAAGTATTGTTATGCTAGGAGCTAGGTGCGAAGTATAAGGGCATACACCCCCACCATAGTCTTCATCATTTTATTGCTTCATCTTATTGTTTATACAAGGGTTTGCTAAGAGAAGTGTAAGGGCATACACCCTCTTAGCTTCAACCCTAGCTGGAGAAACTTGCCTTGGGAAGTAAAAGGGTTTACACCCCCAAGGAGGTAGCTTCTCTAGCTCTTGTTTATTTGATTCCATTAACCCAATAGTAAAGACACTCGTAACTTATTATTGCATTGGAGAAATAAAATATTGCATTGGGAAACATGAATTTCGGTCATTTTTACTTCTTGCAAAGTGGATTGTACTCCTTGTGCCTTGGGCATCTCACAACCATTAGGCTTTCCCCATCAAGGGGCTACTTCTTGCTGCTGTTACAAAATTGCATCTTCAGCCATTAGGGCTGCAAAAACCCTAACTCATTTGCTTGAATAACTCTCTTATCAACCAGTGGATTTTGCTCAAAGTTTGCACACTTACTCTCCTTGGCCTAGCGCACTTTTTGGCAAAGTTTGAGGCGATTTCAGTGGCCGATTTTCTTGCTGTAATACATTGAATGTTACAGCCATAAGGCTGATATAATTTGCTGCAGACAAGTATTTACAACAGCCTTATCTTTTGTGCTAGAATATTGGCTTTTCATCTTGAGTTTATCTAGTCTTTCGCTTGTATTTTCTACTTGATCTCTAGCACTTATTGAACAGCTTATAGTACCATTTACTTGCTGATATATACTGTTATGTATTGCTGCAAATTAGGGACAAAAAGTTTAACTTGCTGATCCAACTAACATATATCATTGCAAAGTGTCTTTTCTTGTGTCTCGGGCAGGTATAATCATCCGGACAAGTACTATACCTGTGGGGCAGCAATTACTTGACTTGCAATACATCTCTCCCTACCTTTTATTCCACTTATAATTGACCTCTAGGGGCTTCACTTCCATTTCCCTCCATCTTCATCTCAATCCCCCTAGGGTCACCGAGATCACCTCCCTAGAGTGACCTAGTCACCCTTGAAGTGCGGGACCTACATCGAGGTGACATTGGGTGTAGGATTCCCAAGTTGTAGCACTTGCTTTGAGGTTGGGTCGGGCTTTGCCCAAACTACAACTTGCGCTATAACAGGGCAAAGATCATAATTTCCAAGCAGGCGTTCTATAATCAAAAGCAACTTTAAACGCAACATATTCACATGCCTCAAGTATTAAAGTGACACTTACCACAATACCTGACTTGTACCTCATGGAACAAGACCCATTGTCTTCTGGAAACAAGCTGATGTGATGAATGCCATTGTGGTGAATTGGGGATGTGTGGTGGTGAAGTGGGTCTTTGTCTGTGTAAGTGGACATCATGGGTCGATCTATCCCTCAACACTCCATGTCTGCAACTCGAGGGCCTCGAGTCATCATCTCCTTAGTTATCCCTAGAAATGTGGGATCACAAGCCCGATGGTTTTCATATCTAATTTATGTTATAAAGGAATGATTTTAAATAGTTTTGGCCTTGTCCTCTTAGTTTATGTTTGTATTTTTTTATATTTTATATTGAATGGTTGGGAGTTGGAGAACCATACGTAGCAAAAGTGCCAACAGTGGGAAAAAGAGCCAACAATGGTAGAACCATATGTAGCGGAAGTGCCAACAGCTGTAGAACCGAACCACCAAATGCAAGTTGAGGCAAAATATACGACAATTTATATGTAAGAGAGGGTGTTCGAGATAGATCTGATACACGCAAGCATAGAAGTAGGCTCCCACCAAACCCATATCGTTATCTTGTTCCCAGTCAAGCTCTCGTACCTGCATATTTTTTACTTCCATCCTCCCCATCGAATTCCAGTATCAGGTCATTTACTATTTAATAATTATGATGATTAAAAATGTTTATAATTTAGTTTTTATAAAATAATTAATATTTATTACTTAAAAATAATAACTATATTATAAGTTTATTAATCTAATTTATTAATAATTATTTTATATAACTATTAAATATTATAAATATAATATATATAAGTTATATATTATAAAATTTATAATTTTTAAATTTTTTATATAAATTTAATTTTTAAAAATTATAAAAAATATATTTATATTATTTTATTTGCCGTTTCACCGTCCTATCCGGATCCTAGCTTTTCAAAAAATTGTTGGATCCGAATCCGAATCCTGGTAACTTAGCTAATACATGTGATTTAGCCTACGAGTACCATAAATTCTTTGTTTGTTCTCTTGTTCTTGCTTTGCGTCTCCTCTCTGGTGCACTTATGATTCTTCTCTCTAGCACACTTATGATCATCTCTTCTGCAATTATTAGGGTTTTATGTTGTACTGCCCTTGTGCTGTTTCTCTCCTTGTTTATTGCGGGAATTAGGGTTTGCAGGTTGGTTCCATTCAATTCCTTCACTCTTTTATGAATCTCAACATGGTATCAGAGCATGTGTGAATCTGCCTTATTTATTTCACTGCTAGTCAGTGTTTTCTTCATGGGTGTTTGTGCTCATATCCTATGTAATCAAACTTTGCATGCGGAGGAGTGGCTAGCTGAGCAACTTTTGGGGCTGTTTTTTGTGGTGTAATTTGCTTTAGAAGGGTGGCTTGTTTGAGGCTATTGAAGCCTGTTTTACATGCCTATTTGGAGATCTTATTCATAGGGTTAGAGTGCCTAGCTTGAGGGTTTACTGGTTGATTTATTTGAGGCAGTTTTTCAGTAGTTGATTTGAGACTTTCGACTGTTGCTACCAATGATGTTTTGTGAATGCAGAACTAGGGTTTCAGATCACTCTTTTTACTCCTTTTTTCGGTAGTTGGTTTGAGGCTTTTGGCTGGCGGCATCACTGCTGTTTTGTGATTGTGGAACAAGGGTTTCAGATCACTCTTTTGCTTCTTTTTCAGTGGTTGATTTGAGGCTTTTGGCTGGTGGCATCATTGCTGTCT
The DNA here is from genome assembly GCA_009831015.1 of Picea engelmannii. Lineage (NCBI taxonomy): Eukaryota > Viridiplantae > Streptophyta > Pinopsida > Pinales > Pinaceae > Picea > Picea engelmannii. The sequence goes on from ML789197.1 coordinate 202,245, forward strand.
TGTGACTGCGGAACCAGGGTTTTAGTTTTTTTGCAGCTGATCTAAAGTTTTTAGGCCACTATCTTCAAATTAGGGTATTCATAAGGTTTTTCCTAATGTTTAATCCCTCTTTCAAGGCCAATGCTTTTTTCTAGGATTCCTAGGGTTTAAAACCCAAAATCCAGTGCTCTATCTTTCTTTTCTCTGTAGCAGGTAGAATTTTGTAGATTTCTCGAAAGAAGCTGGTACTTCTCTTTCACTTCAGTCTATAAAGTTGAATTTCAGAAGATTCTATAGAGGCATCTTCTTTATTATTGAACCTAATGGACTCACAATGCATATTACTTAGTTAAATGGTGCTGATTATGACATTTGGGAATAGCACATAACTGTTGTTCTTCAAAGCAAGGGTTTGTGGAGGTACTCAATAAAACCACTTTCTCTTGATATTCATGATATGACTTCGTTAGTTTCACATTGTAGCGTGTTTGGACCAAGTTCATGGGACCATCTTTTGGGATATTGCCTATATGATCCTTAAACTCGTGGTCATTGAAAGCAGGAGTGTTATTTTTGATTTAGTCCTTATTGACCCTATGACATTTGTCGATGTTTTTTGTGTTCCAGGAGTTGGTGGTTTGCCAGTGGATGCTTCCCTTTATTCTTATACAAACTTACAAAGCATATCATCTCAGCTACTGTTCTTGGTTCATAGTGACATTTACATGCCTATGATCACTTGCTTTCGAGGGGAAGCCTTCTCACTTTCCTGGATGCAATTTTTACCTATAGGTCTACAAGATCTGTCCGACTATCTTTTATAGATGATTCTTAACTTATCTTAGTGGATCTACTTCTTGCACATTATGATTTTGGTCCCTTTTGGATGTGTTGTTTTCCAGAGTTCCATTTTTAGAGAACTTGAGCTAATCTTTCTACCTTTAGTAGACCAAATGTTTTGGTGGATCTTTTTCTTGATGATGATACTCCTTCAATGATTGGGCAGATATGTGATGAGGATGTTATTTATGACTTGTCTGAATCCCATCCTGGAGAAGACTATTTGGGCCTACTCCACTACATTTGGAAAATTCATTTTGTTGGATAGCTTGTGCCAAGCTTTGTTCCTTCAACAGATTAGTGTGATGACATCTTTATAATACCTTTACTAGAGTCTAGCTTCACTAGATTGTGGAATAATGTTGGTGTTGGAGATATGGTATTTAGGGGGGACTCTCTATTTGGATTCTATACAACATTAAGGAGGGATGTATCTTGTGATGGAATGCCTTCTCTTCATGGTCCACTATTTAGAGTAAGGGGGATGTAGAGTGCAACATTGTAATCTTCATTTTTGGCCACAACTGACTTTGTATCAAGTTGGGTATTTATAAACCAACTCTCATTTGTATTATGGCTACGAGCAAACATTGTATCGAGTTTGGTATTCATAAACACACCCTTATTTGTATCACATTAGGTACTCATAAACCCACTCTCACTTTTATTGATGTGGTTATCCATAAACCCATTCTATTTTGTATTTAGGGTACAATTGACCTCTATGGAGTTCGGTATTCACATAAACCCACTCCTAAATTGGGCTATGACCGACCTTGAACCCACTATCCCATTTGTGTTTCATCATTCTCCATGGCCTCTTGCTTAGCTTAAGGGGGGGTGTTGAAATGATGGTGTAATCTTCACATATGATCATGTCCGATCTCACTTTGTAATCACTATTATTGTGTATTAGTGTGTTTCCAGGGTTGGGCTTGAAGCTGACCTAGTTAGCACTAATTCATTGTGTTTCTAGTTGGTTAAGAACAACCTTAGTCATATTGTGGGCCCATATCTAGGCCCACAACCCCTCTTGGGGAGGGTGCCCTACCTCTTGAGTTGTGTATAAATACGCACTCAAGTCTCATTTGTAACAATCATCATGTGATCTTCTTGATCTTTCTAATACATGTGCTTTAGCCTATAGGCACCATAGCACTTTGTCTGCTCTCTTGTCATTGGATTGCATCTTTTCTCTAGCATAATTATGAATCGATTATGGTGCACTCATTAAGGTTTTATGTTGTGCTGCTCAAGTGTTGTTTCTCTCATTTATAGCAAGAATTAGGTTTTGAAGGTTGGTTCCATTTGATCCGTTCACTCTCTTATGAGTCTCAACATACTTATCTTGCTGTCGATGCCTCCTTTCTGTTAGGTGGCAAAAGCCTCTTCATCATCATCACCACCGTCATCCACAAAATTATCTTGATTCTTTGTGAATGGCTCCTTCCAATAATAGCAGATTTTTTTCTTCTTGTTGCTAGAGCTACTTTCACCTTTTCCTTTTGCTGTAGCACTAAGAGTTGTATTTGAGAACTCTTCCTGCTCAAGTTTCAAGTGTACTTGTTTGTCTTGCAGTAGAAGTCCAATTAGGTCTTCAAATTTTAGTGTACCTAATTTCATATTTCATAGTAATATTGATTGTTGAGATAAATCCTTGGTAAGATTTCAATCAGTTATTCAAAACTATTGCAACCAACTCTCCATCCTTCATGCTTACACCAGCTTTTGTGGCAAGCCTTAAGCACAAACAAAAGCACTGTTACCGCTCATGTGGTGCTGTTAGTTGCTGTCAGTGTGGGGTGCCTTTTATCCCCATTTTGTGGATAACTAAGGAGATTATGTCTYGAGGCCCTCAAGTTGCAGATATGGAGTACCGAGAGACTACATGACTAGCAGTATCCTTTTTGCACAGATGGAGACCCTTCTCACCACCACAAAGTCGTAGATTTTCAGTTGCCATCCACCACAYCAGCTGGCTTCCGGAAGGGCAGTGGGCCTTGCTCCATGAGGTACAAGTCAGGTATTATGGTGAGCATCATTTCAATATTTGAGGCATTTAAGTATGTTGTATCTTAGACTGCTTTAGATTTCATGATATATGCTTGGACATTATGCCTTTTGCCTTGCTTCACCTTGGTGGTTGACATTGTGCCCTAGTAAGTGGTCTTCCTTGGGGATGGGTTTGCTACTAGGAACCACCTTGAAGAGCCATCGTGCCGTTCYCGACCATAGTTACCACTTTGCATCACTATTTCCCCCCATTTCCTTATCTCTTGGGATTCTAGGGTGTATTGACCCAAGAAGGGGTTGTCCCTCCTTCTATGGGAAGAAGGGGYTGAAGGCCAAGAGRGATTGTTGTTGGATAGAAGATAAAAGCCTATGTATAAACCTTCTAGATGCTTCCACCATAATTATCAAGCTTCTAAATTTGTTTGCAAGGGTTTTGTCGAGGAAGTAAGAGGATTTACACCCCTCAATTTCAAACCCTAGCTGGGTTACTTACCTTGGGAAGTAAGAGGATTTACACCCCCAAGGATTTAGTAATCCTAGCTCTTTCTTTTTGACCCCATTAACCCATAACTAAAGGCAGTAATCTTGTATTGGAGAAACAAAATATTGCATTGGGAAACACAATTTCTTGTCATATTTACTTTTTGCAACTTGGATTGTGTTCCTTGTGATTAGAGCACCTCACAACCACTAGGGCGTCCCCATTAAAGGGATAGTTCTTGCTGCTGTTACAAATTTGCATCTTCAGCCATTAGGCTTGCAGAAACCCTAATCTAATTGCTTGAATAACTCTCTAATCAACCACTATAAATTGCCCAAAGTTTGCACACTTGTCTTACTTGCTCTAGTGCACTTTTTGGCAAAGTTTGGAGGAGTTTTAGTGGCTGATTTTCTTCTTGTAATACATTGATTGTTACAGCCATAAGGCTGATATAATTTGCTGCAGAATATTGTTTACAACAGCCTTGTCTTTTCATGCTAGTATCTTGGTCTTTAATCTTGAGTTTTGCTAGTATTTAGCTAGTCTTTCTCTTGTATCTTTCACTTGATTTCTAGCATTTATCTTGCAGCTTATGGTGCCATTTTATTGCTGATATACATTGTTACTGACAACTGCTATTAGGGACATCAAGCTTAACTTGCTTTGTTTAATTGGTTATATTACAATATATGCTTGTTTTTCTTGTGTCTCGGGTAGGTACTTCTTCATATGCAGGTTATTCAACATACTTGGCAACCCGTGGACCTTCTCAAGACTCTTTTCCAAGACCTTCATACCATTTAGAATTGACCTTTAGGGACATCCTCTCCATCTTCATCTTTTTCAATCTCATTCCCCCTAGGGTCACCGGGATTCCCCCCTTGAGGTGACTACCTCACCTCTAACGTGACGAGGACACTTGCCTAAGGTGACAGTGGGTAGGTGACCTCCTAGTTGTCGCCATTTGGTGGTTGGGTCGAGCTTTGCCCAACCTATAACTTGTGCGATAACATTTTGGCGCCGTTGCCGGGGAGGATTTTGAATCCTCTTCCGAATCCTAACAACACTTTGGCAAGCTATCCCAAAGCCTTTACCCTAGCTTGCCTGTCGACTCCACCCAAGGGACGTTCCCTTTACACCTTTCTTGATGAGCTCACCTTGAAGTTCATCTGGCGACTCCAACTTCCCAGAACTCTTCCTCTTCCAAACCTTTTCCCCCTGGGAGGTTCAAGCCTTCTAAGGTCTACCAAAGAAGGCCTCCTCTCAAGTCTCTCGTTGTCAAAACCCTCTTCCACAATATCCTTCCTCTTCTTGCCATTTTGAACTGCCATGACAGTTGGGGACAACCAATATCCACCATGCAGACTTTCTGCTCGGAACTTTGAAGTGACAACTTTTTTGCCAGGAACTTTGAGAACACATCTTTCTATTAATTAAAGTTGATGGTGTTATCATCTTTAATTAAATAATAATTGTGGTAAGCAAAATAGGAACTGGATGAGATGCATTTTCCGGCCGTACATAATAATCGGGGAGTGATCCCTGTTTTTCTTAAAAAAAAAGCACTACTATTATTATTGTGGAGTTTGAAACCGATGTTTTTTAGTTCGTACTCCCCTGTATTCCTATCTCTCTTTCTTTCCATGGCTACTAAACGAGGTGCCCGATTGATGCAATGATAGTCGTTTGACCAATTGGTGGCATACCCACCCCTACTTGAATTTAGCAGAACAAGAATTTATGTAGGGGTAGTGAAGGAAATTTATGATCTAACTACTTATTTCTAACTAGATGGTGTGACTCTTAGCTGGCACAAGCAAGTAATGACTAATGGAAAGCTGGCATTGCCCTTCCTGTTATTTCAAACCGGTGATGATGCGAGTTGTAACATTCGGTAGGCAGGGACATGGTTTCACCAGTCCATTACCTGAAACCTTGAAAAACATCATGGTTCCACATGTCCTCTGCCCAGAACTTTGAAACTTTTGATAAGATATCACAGTTCCCACGGAAAGCATCATGGTTGCACATGTGCTCTGCTTAGAACTTTGAAAACTTCTTGGTTCCCAGTGAAAACATGATGATTCCACATGCCTTACCTGTCACTTAACTGTTCCATGCAGAAAGTCTGCATGGTGGTTATTGGTTGGTCCCATTATTGTGGCAGTTCAAAATGGACAACATGGATATACCATGGGTGCATATTGTTGAATTTCCAGAACCTAGCACCCGACAGTTAATTCCGAATAAAAAAACACATTTATTGAATTAAAGCACAACCAGGTTACTCAATGATAAATTTAGCGGAAGCAAATTCAGGAAACCAAAACACATTATACAAGATATTCTAGGTAAATAACTCCTGGAAAAATCCTCGCAGGAAAACTAGATATGTGATGATTTTATTAAATAAAAATAGGGCTCCCGTCCTGGGATGATGGCCCTTCTGAGAAATTCACTGCATTGATAACCTAGCCCTCCTGTTATCTCCTTGCTGCCTTTCCTCGACCCCTGCCCCTGCACACTTGAGTGCTCACTCACTCTTTGTGTACCATCACTGTATCTCCTCCTCTCACTTAGACTGCATTTTATTACATTGAGTTAACCCTAAGTCCAAAACCCTAGATCTTCTCCAAAGTGATCAACGATTGAGATCTAATCTCATGTTCACTTTAGATTTGTTGGTTAGGCCTTAATCAACTCACTTAAGTTATTAATGCCAAGTAAACTTAGGCATTTAACTTAATTAATTAAAAGGACATTCACTTTAATTAATGACTCATAAAGTGAACTTCCTAAAGTTTCTTAAGAGGTTACAAAGATGACTTCCACATGCTAGACACCGAGCCTATGTAGAAGTACATGTCCGATGCTAATGCATCAACACATATGGTGTGAGGTGTGGGGTACTATATGCCAGGCTATGTCATGGGGCATGGCCTGCAAAGTACTGTATTCCATGGTTGCATATGGCGTGATGGGGTGCACTTGTGGGCACTGTACATTGACAACCACTGACAACACAAGATGAGCCTTAAAGGTGTTTTTGTCTAGTTCTTAAGGCTTGCTAATCTTTGTTGGCTTGTCTACCAAGTCTTTCAATTTTGTCAAATGACTAGTCATAGCAACTTCCTCCACCAACTTCAAATTGCTGAAGTCGTTTTTCCAATCCAGTGCTATTGTGAGATGTTGATGTTTCATCATTAGGCAAACATTCCCTTAGATCGGTCATGCTGATTTGACCAAGGGAGGATGAGACATTCACTGATGGGGCTATGCTAGTTGTGAATGGCCTAGGATGTTGATGGTTCTCCAGTTAACAACATTGGGCAGACATTCTCCTAGATTGGTCATGCTGATTTGACCAAGGGAGAATGATACATTCCTCACGGGGCTTTGCTAGTGGTGAATGGCCTAGACGTTGTCTTTCTCCTTAGTCGTGCTGATTTGACTAGGAGTGATAAAGACTCGAGATGCAGCATCGGGTAGACATTCTCCCAGATTAGTCATGCTGATTTGACCAAGGGAAAATGATACATTCACTCACAGGGCTTTGCTAGTGGTGAATGGCCCAGGTGTAGTCTTTAACCTTAGTCATGCTGATTTGATAAGAAGTGATAAAGACTTGAGATGCTAGATGCTATCACATGCCTGCTTCAGGTTGGAGTGATCTAATTTTTATACGGCAGGTTTGACTTGTTTACAAGTCTAGTTTAATGTTGAAGACGTAGGCTCAAGAGACCTCTTGTGATGATGGGCTTCTTGGTGGGTTTACTCAACGTTAGAGCCCTATATTAATTAGACGTGCATGTGAGGAGATGATACATCAACATGGCTCATGAACAACTTTTCTAGTAAAAGAAGAAAGTCAAAGACCATTAAAATATTAAAGAAACCCCGGAAAAACATTAAATGAATTATCGTGGACAAAAGTACAAGTCAGCCTTGCAAGTAAAATAAAAGTGACTCAAACAATATAAATAAAGGCTGAATCATTTCATTTTGACACATCTCACAACTCTTCTCATCAAGTGCACATTAGCCAGTGGCCAGTTGTGCCAATTTTGTGGTGCGCTATCTTTGAGGGTTCTTCCTCATACAAGGGCGAATTTGTCTATGTGCTAGGGTTTCTTCATTGAATGGTGATGTACTTTCACAGGTCTTGATGTTGTGCCTCATGGTCTAGTCTCCTTTCCTGGACTAGATTCCACACTTTTTTATTCCCACTCTACTAACTTTGATTGCCAAATGCTGCAGTTTTGCCCATTTAGCTTTTCATAATCCATGGACGGGATTGTTACCGTGGTTGCCATCTTTTCAAGCCAATAAGCCCTCTAGAAAAGAAATTGATGCACCTAAATAGCTCTATTCGTCTCAAACAGCTAATCAAAACAAACTACTAGCCCCAAGCCCTTAAAAAAATGTTGGTTGGGACTTGCTTTTGCCCAGACCTGTGAACACCCCATACGACCCTGCATTTTTTCCACAAGCTCCCTTTCTACTGCATTAAAACAGATTTATACCTCAGCAGATCTAAAAACATAAAAAGCGGGTCACTAAATGGATAATTCCTGCTCAAAAATACCCTTTGCCCTACATAAACAGGCTTATCACCATTGTCACAGACATTAGCCACTGGTGCATATGACCATAAGCAACTTTAAACAAGGGCTTACTCTAAACAATATATTTGGTTCAAATAACACAAAACTTAGGGGGAAATGAATAGTTACCATGAAATGCCACCATGGCCTGCACACATCAAATTTTTCACCTCCACAGCTCATGCCTCTGTATGTTCACTACAGAGTAAGATGTTCGAGCTTACACGGACCACAACTCGGCAATGATTTAATGTTACGAACATTATCACTAGAAATTTGGGATAATCTAGTTTGTTTTAAAAGTGGAACTGGCATAGAGAAGTGCTTTCTTTTGGCAAATGCATGCTAGTGTTGATTAGCCTCAGTTCATATCGTTGTGACGTGATATACGAAATCTTGGTGCATTTTATTTTCTTTGTCGAATTGTCCTATATTGGGAAAATTCTTAACTGTAAAGTTGAACATTAATTTTCAAGTTCAGTAAATATTACAAGAATTTACTTATACCCTTTTCTACAGGTCAAAGTGCAAGAGATGGAGGCAATCCGACAGGAAAAAAAGGCTACTATTGCTTCAATGATGGAGAAAACAGAACAAATAAGGATGTCTCAGGATGAACTTCAACGGAATCTTTCTCAGGTTTCATTGTTAGCTTTTAGACGTTCTAGTCTTTCTCGAATTGATGTGCTTTCTATGTGACAGTTACAAGCGATTCTAAATTATTCTTGGTAGTTCAATTTTTTATGGTTGTTATAGACATTTTGGGACAAAAGGTAATTGATTATTGATCTAGTGACCTTCTGATTAAGCATCCAGTACACCTAATTCTGGTTTACTTATAATAATGGATATAGTCTACTTTATCTTATATAGGGTTTCATGTCTTTGTCCATAATAAGTTGTATCTATTTTAATTAACTCATGGTTGACAGATTTGTTTTTGTTGCAACTTTCCCTTTTACTTTGGTTAGTTTTAGAGATTGTAGAGAATGTGAGCATAATTTGTGTTGTAGTTAAAGAATTTTCATCATTTGCCTTGTGCACGTGTAAAGGTCCTTGTCTAGGAGTGAATTTTTTTTATGGGTAAAGGCTCTACAAGTAAGTATTAGCTCAGATGTATTGGCAACTATTTGCTTAGATGTGAGGTTATGTAACAATGTCTCGACTCTAAATATAATCTTGGGGTACAAGGAACAGTAGATGGATGGTCTTGTTTTATTGAGCAATGAGATGTTATGGGAAAGAGGTCCAATTAATTTGTTGAAATCCCTCAATTGGGAGTGAGATCATCAATAGAGTGTTGAGGTGCTCATCATGTGTATAGCATCATCATCATCATCGTGGCAAATCAATTGAACCATGCTATCATCATCACAAATTCATCAAGGGTGGGCATATCCATTGTGCGAGGAAGATCATCATGCAACAAGATCTCTGACATATAAGCTTTGGAAAACCGATCTGAAGTGCTCATGATCAAACGTGAACTGGAACATCATGCCATTGGGAGAGTGGTGCTCGCATTGAAATCTCTAGAATGTGATGAGAATCACATGGTTACCTCTCTGTAGTGAACCAACTCAGTTCACTTACGTAAATATCCAATATAAAAAGGACAAGAAGTTAAAATCCATATAGGACAAGTAATAAATAATTGAATAAGATGTGATGAATAATTACAATGAGAATGATGGTCCGTATATATACCCATGCAGGGGCGCCCTTTCATGAAGAGATGTGACCTTTCATCAGGAAGGTGTCTCTTCATTACATACTAGTTATTGAATATTAATTATTGATTTATTGTTAATATTTATTCATATTTATATATTATACGTATTTTTTTATTACACTCTTATACAGTATGAGGGGTAATAATGACTATTCCTCCCCATGACCTAGGCAGACAACATTAGTTCTAATTGACTCAAGTCTTTTCCACTTGAATTTTCCCAATGAAATTCCCTGAAGATTTTATCCAGCCTTTTGTAGGCAGTGGCACTAGCAGAAGTAACCTGACAGGAGGAATAGTATACATGTGTCGCTGCTAGAGCCTTAATGCAAATCTGGAATTTTGTTACTAAGGTCATGGGCTTTGTGATCCATTTATGAATCTTATTATCAATCCTTTGGATGAATGCCTTTCTAGATCCTTGGGGGAGGCTTGGAAGGCAAAGGGGATTCCTGGAAATTTGAATATTTGGCAACATTGACGACAAGACCACCCTTGGCTAACAAGCCAGTCTGGAGCCTCCTTCTTGCTTTTCCCTGTGGCATTGTGTTTCTTGGCCAGTTGAAGCTTGGAACCATAGGCTTCACAAAACATCTGGAGACAATCCATGGTGTTATCTAGAAATTCTTTCTCTTCCATAATGGTGAGGAAGAAGTCATCATCAAAATGGGTAGAATCAACTGGCCAGCATCAGGTTTAGGTAGAGGGATGCCTTTAATGAGCATCTGGGACATTTTGTTCTGCAAGAGGGCAGTGAACACTGAAGATACATCTGTTTGAGTATTTGTGATATTTGTTTGATTGCTTGAGGATATAATTGAGCCTACTTGTGAGCCATTGAAGTAAGATTGTAGAATAAGTGATTCCAAATAAGAGACCTATTTAACAACGTGTGATGCAGGAATAAGTGGTAGAACTCACATGTATATCATATATAATTTTGATAGGGTAATAGTATGGACAGGATCTAGATGTGGGACATCTTAGGAGTGAGTGCAAAGAAACCCATTGTCGTGACATTGCTTATAGATGGGCAACATATTGTTACTTGCTGTGAAAATTAGAAGAAGGATTCAACTCTGCACTCGGCTTTATGTAAGGCAGTTTGTAAGCCCATTGGCTAGTATGATCAGGCATATCGAGTGAAGGTGTTTCCTATAACGTTCAGTGCCATTATTAAGGTTTGATATAACTAGTTCTATCATAGCCTCAGGGAAGTATTTATTTATACATGAAGGTAGTGGTCCACAAGAACACATATATTTTCTATTAAAATTTGGCTGCAGCCATAGTGTACAAGAAGTTAATCCAAGGCAGAATGAGTAGTTTTGATGTCACTGATTCAAAATGTCCCAAAAATTCAAAATTGCTACCCAATAACTGAGCTAGCCTGACTGTTCTAGAGTTATACCTATGTACCTGACTTGTATACTGCTGAGTAAACTGATTCAACAGTAGATTGTTTTATAAAACATTGCAAAGAGAAGTTATTACATAAAATCATGCCCATTGAGGGCTTCTTGCTTGTCACCAATCTGGGAGGAAGATATCTGTTTGATTGATCCCATTTCCATGTCGCCATCCGAGCCTTGGCCTTGCTGCTGCACTGTGTCCTCCTACATCACTTTATTTGCTTCATACTGGAATGAGTCATCAAATTTATTTAATAATAACTACTGTTTTCATTTTTGATATTTTGTAAAGTATTTGAACTCTTTGCCGGGCTGTAAACATGGATGCTTCATTGATTTTTTTCAGGCAACCAAGGAGCGCGTTGAACTCGAGGAGGAATTGAGTAGGAGGAAAGGTGTTATTGGAAAAATGGTTGATCGTGTACGCTTTCTAGAGCAGCAGATTCTTGATATTCAAGAACGGCACGTTAGAACAACTCAGGTTTTTATGTTTTCTTTTCGAGGCCTTGAGTTTGTTACGGTTGAAGGACACAAATACTATGAATCTAAGGGAACAATTTATATTTTCAGTGTTTAATGAAACTTGTTCAGCATTATGTATGGGAATGGAATCATCACAAACATTGTTATTTTTGAAATGATTCTTTTAATATTGCCTTCATACTGATAGTAAAATGTACTTAAAATTTGTATTACTTTATTTGCATAACCATGTACTGACATTGAGAACCTGTGCTTCATTTACAGTTCTCTATGGTAGTTAAATTCATGTGAAATGTATTATCATTTGAAACAAACAGTGCTTGTCCTACATTTACTTTGTAGTTTGTCCATCATTACGCTGTGTTTATTGTTTTTGGTTGAAATTGAAGGCAGAACAACACGAACGGGAGGATAGGTTTAGAAGGATCCAGGAAGAGGTTGATGAAGCAAATTTAAAGATTGAAAGGTTTCTTTTGCTTGACATCTTTATTTTCTGTTCCTTATGTGATGGGGACACAAACATGTGATGTGTTTTTATATCTTTGTCAACAAGTTGCCATATTGTGAATGCTTTGGTTCTAAACATTGACTTATACTGTTCTCGCTTGTTTTTCAGGTTACGTGAAGACGAACATTCACTAGAATCAAGAGTAGCATCTGCTATTGAAGATGTCAAGACTTTTGTTTCAGAGGTAGAGATGTCTGCATTTGTCATAATACACTTTTAACTTACAGAGCTACATCATTGATCACGGATCATCCTTCGATAAATTCATTAGAATTACCAAGTAGGAGTCGAAATTAAATTTTTTATCTATGGAGTATAGGTTGCCTTTGTGTATTGTGTATGAGTTGGGGTTTAACTCTAACGTAATAAACTTGTCTTATTAACTCACCACCTTTAGGATATATGTGGAGATGTATAAGAAATAGAATTTTTGGAAACATTTTTAATTAGTTCATATGATGATTCTTTTATGCACAAGGTCATGAATTTGCTTCTCTTTTGGTATTTAAGATGTCCAATATTTTATTGAATATTTTCTTTCTTCGCTTCCTAGAGATTAGTTGCTACAGGTGTTCTTTTTCTGTCGACAATCAGATCACAGCCTGAAACTGCCTTGATAATCTGGCCAATGAACATTTACAACATTCAGACACAAATTGACACTTAGGGAATTTAAATTTTTTGGAGAAACTTGTGGACTTGTCTTTGATATATTGGACACCATTTTTGATCCGTAAATGGTAGGCTTATAGCTTATCCTTTTCATCAACACAGACGGAATCCTAAGCAATGCCAACTGTATTCTTTTTGTTTCTGCTAATGCTTCAAGAATAAGACACTGACATTGGTTAAAAAAATAATCTGGCCACCTCAGTTCCTTAATTTGTTCTGTAGAATAGGCTAAGAGTGGAAACTCTGAGCAGTGGACTTCAGGTTTAGCAACAAAGAATTGTTCTTCAATTCATTCAAGACAGGGTAGCTATTCCATTAACTATTAAAATTCAACACTTACGTTTGTGACCAGAAAATATGAAGAACTCAACTCTAGTGAGTGACAGAGAAACCATAAATCAGCCCACCAAAAGTTAAGTTATCCTTCCATGGAACAAGTAGATCAGGAGGTGAAGGTATTCACCAAGCAGGTGAGTCGCTCAGTCCCAAGGAAAAAATCGACCAAGTGGAAAATAAGCACTCAAGCTCACATTAAAATACAACACACAGTCCTCCTTTGCCTCTAAACGGCCGTGTGGTCCAATAAGACAGAGCCAATGCTCAGTCAGAAACAAAAAATCATGTATAGCCTTAGAGAGAGCGTTATCACACCAGCTGGCAAATAATTGAATGCCCAGAACGACAGTAAGGTGCATGGCACTAGAGAACACGAGCTAGTCAATGAAAAACACGGTCCAGAGAAGAATGCGACATGTCGAATGGGGAGAACACCAACCAGCAAAGAGATGGCGGCCCAGAGGAAGAGGTAGGGCCTGTGGTTATGAGAAAACGCCAGCCAGCAAGTAGGACACAGCCCAGAGAGGAGATACACCCCTTGGAGAGGATGAAACACTCAGCGACAACAAATTTGACTCAGGGAGGGAGATAAACCCCCCAACAACTCTTAGAAACTAAATTAGCAACTTCCAAATAATTAGGAACAGCTCTGGAGTGGGAACCGTTGATTTCCCATCTCCGGAATCACTCAATGGTGGAGAACAAAGAGCTGTTGAGACTTGTAAATGCCATAAACCTACAGAGCGGCCATTAAAATGCCTACGGTAGCTTCAATAAACCAGAAAAAAATTTAACACAGCTACTCAATCTACCACCAATGAAATAAGAGATAAACAAGGTATGGATAAGGTGGTAAGACAATGCAGTTTCTATATTTGAAAAGATGAGGATCTAGGTCACCTTTAGGGAAGTCCCCCTTGAGTTGGAGAAGAGCCAACCTAAAGGAGGGGGAAGAGCTACTAAGGTGACAATGGGTAGCCTTCCTAAGTTGCACAGGGGGTGGTAGATTTTGTTGTGACAGGTCTCGTGAGTGGCACATCCCATCATCACATATGAACAAAGTGTGGAATGGTGCGCAAGAACCAATCAACAAGGAACTCCTTCCAACATGTGGACCCAAAGTAGGTTGCTCCAACTAACTCCATAGAAAAGTGTGCAGAGTGCCAAATAGGTGGAGCGCTTCACATACATGAGAGGTGAAAGATCTCGGGACCTTCAACTCCCCCAACAACACAGTGCCACCTCCAATATACAACCATCTCAAAATCAACTCCAAATAATTATATGCTCAAAGGTGGTTACAACTCTAAACCTGTGCAAGTTGGTAAGTTAAGAACCCAAAAAATTCTCTCCAATGTTCAACCACCTCAATGCTGTTTAGTTTGACCAAATCAACTCCTCAATAAAATACTTCAAGGTGATTACAACTCGTCAAATAATGTGCAAAGACCCCATGTGATTTGCAAAACCATCAATCGATTTACCAAAACCATGAGCACAAGAGAATAGCGCCCTATAGAAGTGTGCCATCCTCTCCCAAAATAGTATAGAATGCATGCCTTGGAGTTTGTGCCAAAGAGGGGAGTGCTCCACATAAAAGCCTCCTGAAATAAGGATGCCAAATGAAGTAGGATGCCAAATGAAGTAGGATGCCTGAGGAAATAACTTTCCTCTAGATAAGATTTAAAGTAGCCATTGGATGGTTAAATCAACCTCAACATGTGTGCACTAAGGCTAATGCTTTAATATAACAATAGTCCACCCCCAGATAATCATTGAGTGATTAAATCAACATAAACACGAGTGCCAATTAGGGGGTGCAATCTACTAAAGTATTGTACGAGGCAAATAAAAGATGTTCTCCCTTGTAAAACCCCCACCACGAGACCAATAAAACCTAAAGCTTAAATTAGGGTGCACCACCACCAAGGGATTATTACATCAATATATATCATCCAACCTTAGAAACAGATAGATCATCAAGGAAACATATGTGGTACACCCCTTACTCAAATCTAGGAAAAAATACATCCACATGGCTCATCTCACTAAGTTATATCACCTAGCAAATTCACACCAAGAAAACATTCATGACCCCACCACATCAACAACATAGGAGAAGGAGACATAAGAAGGTGTGAACCCCATCCAATCATCAAGTATGCCCCCTTCACACATCCAAAACATGAGAACCATGTAGAACACCCCCTCCTAGTGACCAACCAACCTCATAACATCAACACACCTAGTCACTAGGATACTCCATGAAGAAGACAACACATGAAATAACAAGCATCCATATGTCAAGAAAGTGATCCAAAGGCGTGAAAGTAGCATCCAAAACCATGAGCATCCATCAAAGAGAAGAGTGAGTCCTCTCCAACTGAAAATACCATCTCAACCAAGAAGTTGCATCTCCAAGCAGAGAAAGAGAGTTTGTATGCCCAATCCATCCAAATAGCTACAAGGGACCAACATCAAACTCCATCAAAGTGATAAGAATAATAATGTGGAACCTCATACAATATGAGGTGTAACAAGGTCTAAAGTGGGCAACTGAGTTTTTGAGAAAATCCAAACATGACAACCATATGATAATGGATTATTAACAAAGCCTTTAGAAGAGGAAAATAAGTTTCTTTCCTTTCTGACCTTAAAACATAGAAGATGACAATTGGGTAGATAAGAAAGGCACATATACTAGTGGTGTCATAGCCAAAGTGTACACACATGTTGGTACTAGCCTGCATTCCAATTTATGTAGTTGGTCACCTGCTGGTTCTGTTCAGTTTTACATTTTTATACTTCGCTTATATTGAGGGATGTACATCATGTGTTCTGGTGCGGGGAGAGTTTATAAGATGAAGGGTTCATTGAAGGTCAAGTATGCACCATAAATGTTCGGGTGTTTCCTCTTAAGAAGGAATGATGTGAAGCTCATAAGTTGTTTGGCAACCTTTCAAAATTTTCTTTGTAACTTGGTCCTCGTTGCTGTAATCACCTCACTGGTGTTCGTAAGAACCAACTTGGTGTCAACAACCAGGGTAAGTTCCAACAAGTTGACCTTGGTACTTGAACTGGGAATTGTATTTTTCATATCTCTGAAGATTTCTTGGAATCTACAAAATACATCCTTAGAACTACAAAGTGCTATCTACAAATTCTCAGAAACATGGTTATGATAATACCAGTGTTTTAAAAACCAGCTAACCGGAACCGGAACCGACCGATTTTTCCAGTTAAATGCCCGACTGATTCGAACCGGTGGAAAAACCGAACCAATGGCTGATTTATGACGGAACTGGCCGGTTTGGTACCGAACTAGCCGGTTCGCTACCAAATCGGTCGGTTTCATCATAAACCTGTCGGTTCGGTCCGGACTTCCTTTAGCGGGCCCGCGGACTTGAAAACCCTCTCTATTTTTGCTAAACTAATACCCTAGTTCCATCTAAACCCTAACTCTAGCCTATATATCTCTATCAACCCCCTCTAAGTGCCTCACACCTCTTTCATTCATCATTTGGGAGCATTTGGGTTTTGGAGCAGCATTGATTCTTGAAGAGCAGCATTGAGGAGCTTATTGGGCAAGTGCTTTGGGTAGTTTGTGGTGGATTTGGCATCTCAACTAGGAGGCTATAGTTCATCTTCAAGTTTGGAGGAGTTGGATTAGACTCTAGAGGTATGTTGAAAATTTTCCACTCTTTTTTTCACATCTTGAATCTTGATTGTTGAATGTTTGAAGGTTTGAAACTTAGTAAGAGTCTAAGACAAGGTTCCTTCTTTGCATTTTCAGATTGCTTGCATTGTGCAAATTCCACCTTTGATTTAGCCTTTGAGTTTGCATTTACAAATTTACAATGGCCCTATTATCGCACAATTTGTAGCAAGGATAAAGGTTAAAGGTTGGAGAGTCAAACTGGTGTAACAGGAACCAATCCTACCCAATGTCACCACAATGGGATGGTTCTTTCCCTTTAGGGTGGTGAGGCCCAGGGGAGACGTCCTCGGTGACCTGGGGTTTTGAGAAGGCAAAAGATTATAGGAAAAGGATAATTTCCCCCCTCACAAGTCACCATCGAGAAGATAGTCCGACTAAGCAACCAATAATAAAGTAAAACCCCCAAAGATATACACCTGCCTGAGACAAAGCAACAATAAGCTGATATATGCAAGCTTTGATCAATAGGTTAGTACTTCATGTAAATCGATGACTATCTGATACACTTATAAGCAATTTGATAATAAATATCTGATACACTTATATGGCATTCAATGCAACAAATCAACACTTCATTCAATTAATGCCTTTAATCACCATTCAATTGTTTATAAGGAAAACGTTAGCTGCACCAATGATATTATAGCTTAAGATGACGACAGCAATAGGTTAATAGGTTAGTTCCTAAGCTAGGGTTTAATTCAAGGTTTTGAAATTTGTTGTGATCAGGTTCACTTCAAAAGCAATAGGTCTTTTAGATCAGTGCCTTAGGGTTAATGGAGTAAAAAAGTGAAGGATGCAAGAGCTAAAGGATGCAAAGGTAAAACAACTAAGGACTAGAGGGAGAAGCTTTGAGGTGTTGCTAAAGCAAGGCCTCAAAGTCAAAACCCTAGGGGAGAGGGGCTCACCTTGGTGTAGGAGAACTAGGCCTCGATGCTCTCTCCTCCTTCCTTAACTCAATGGCAATCACGACGAGTTGAAGATGAAGCATAAAACCAAGACAAGAAGGTTTGATGAAGCAAAGTGTTGCTACAACAAGACTCTACTAGCAAACCCTAGAAAAATTAGCCTAAAGTGTAGAAAACCTAGGCTTTAAGGCGTCTCCTTCTTCTCAGATTATAAAAGGTACGACTAGCAAAAATGAAGAGAGAATGAGAGTGTAGCTACGGCTAGGCTCTCTCCTTCAATCAATGGCTGAAAATTCTCTCAAAGAGGACATGAGACAAGGACCTACTTGTGTGCTTGTCACCTAGGGTTTTGTTCAGCAAAATTATAAATATATGGAAGAAATAAATAATGTAACCATTCAATCAAGAAGTTTTGCAGAAAAATACTAACATATCAC
>ML789197.1:235534-254043 GCA_009831015.1 Picea engelmannii
GAGACATGATCTCCTAGTTATCCCTAGATATCGGGGATAACAGGCTTCATGCCCCAATGAAAGTCGAAGTGACCAAATTTCACTTTTGACTTAAATCTCCTAAGTCAAAGTGAAAGTAGACATAAAGTACAAAGTACAAGAATACCAACATCTCCCTCTTGTGGTTAGAGGCTCCAACCCACAAGGGAATCACTTCTTGAGGTACACCAAAACTCAAGACACATTCTAATGAAGAAATACCGCTTTCATTTACACTTTCAACCATTAAGAATATAGAATATCAGGAGGGAAATTAACTATCAACAAATTTAGTTAAACTAGCAACAAAATTACCTTTATCAAGCTCTCATAACACATTTGAAGAGATCAGATTTCCAACATTTGTATTCAACAACTCAAATCAAATAACATCCACCTCAAGCTCCAACAAGCTACCGAAGTATCTCAAGCAATAGGAGACACACTTTCAACAACCATTACAATAGAAGGAGCTCATCTTATATACATGAAGAGCTCAAAATATCTTCTAACAAAATAATAATATCCAATATCCGAAACCCTAGAGCAATCTTAGGGAGGAGTAAACAAGCAATATCCTCCAACTATCTACATTACATGTCAAAAACCCTGACAATAAAATAACCAAGTTAAATGGACTTGATAGTGGGGGTGCCACTTGTCCTCTCCATATGTAAAACATCCGCCTCAAGATGGGCTTGTTTGACTATGCAAAATCTCTCCATAATGCCACATGGATCATCCTGCAAGAGGACATCGTCCATGATAACCTTCAATAACCACTAGGATGCTCTCCAAGAAGGCCCTTAATCAACCAAATAACATAAAATCACCACCTAGATGAGGTGTTCCCTTGATAAGTGTTCCAATAATAGTTGTTTCTCCTTGCTCTATGGTCAAACAAACAATATAATAGTTTGAAAATGGTGTTCCCTTGAGAAATGTGCTAAGGTAGTTATAAGCTGTCATCAATAAATAATATAATATATCGAAATAGAGTGTGCCCTAGGAATATGTGCCCAAAGGTGGGAGTGCTGTCCTATTTGAGGTAGTTAGCCATCTAGAGATGCCAAATGCATGCCTAAATTAGATGAAATTATTAGGGTGCATTCTCCTAGAAGATAACCAACTCGTCCTTGAAGAGGAGTCCATAGAGATATGTGCAAATAGTTGTGATAACCACCTCTACAAGTGTAACAACCTCAAAGAATGTGCCAAGGTGGTTCTCCTCAATAGATGTGCAAAACCTAGATCAATGTGCATGCATATCCAACCAACTCAGTGATAGTAGTGCACCCTAGGGAGATGTGTAAAAGTGGTTATGGTGCTACCTTCAAGGGTCAACAGACATGCCTTAAATAGTAATCCATAAAGATGTGCAATATATCCACCTAAGGGAGCTCTCTACTAAGAGAGTAGGGAACTCAACATGCAACCACCTCCAAATAGTATAAAATAATCCAAGAGAGACGTGTGACCTAGGAAAGTATGTCAAAGTGGTTAGAAGCACATGCACCAACATATCTCCTCCAAGAAATAATATAAACAACTGCCCCTAGGAGATGGTGAATGCAAATAAGAATGATATAATCCAAAACCATGTGCAACCTCGTTACCAAGTCACTAAAGCCATGGATACACCTATGAAGGGACCTATAAAATTGTGCCAAAGTGGTTTCCACGCCTCCAAAGATGTTCAAAGAAGCCAAAACAAGGGTAGTGTTCTACTTCCTCAAGCAACTAGCCAACTAAAGGATGCCGCCTCATCATAATATAACCAATATCCTCAAGGGCATTCCCACTATCATGAAATATATGCTAGATCACCATAAAAATGTGTGCGAGAGAAATTCTCCATGATAATAAGTATGAACCATAGCGAACACACCAATAATTAAGCCACCATATCGAGGAGAAATAATTAATGAATAAAACTTAGGGAAACCCTTAGTTGATGGGTATCCTTCCCCATAAATGTGCTAAGGGTCAATCCAATATGTGAGCAATGCTATGCAAGACCCTCAAATACCCCTCAAGTACCATATGCTCTAGATGCAAGCCTCCACAAGATATGATGATGCTAACTAGGAAGACAATACACATCCTCTAACCAAGATACACCAATGACAACCCACTGAAATCATCATATGCTCTAGGGGCACAAACCAATAATTGTACATGTAGCAACTTTCCTTAAACAATATGCACCCACCGTTGGTAGTGATCGAACATGCCATAAGGGAAGTGTTGAGGAAAGTGTGCACCCATAATGATGCCCTCGTATTTGTCAAATAATCCATCGGTGCTATCCTGCAAGTATTTGTCATGCATGATGAAAATTGCCTTGGGTGTGATGAAAATCACAAGGTGAAACCTCATGCAATATGAGGGGCAACAAGATTGATCATTGAATCACATGGTAGGATAGGATTTTCTAGTTTTTCCACTTGCAAGAGATGAAGCTAGAGGAACATCTCATTTTCAGATGTGCCATCTACTATGAGATTAGAGGGAGATATCACTACCCTTATTGGGTCTTAGGGCACTCCATCTCGATTTTCTTTCACTATCCTGGCCAAAGGCGCATCACTCTCGTCATGAGAGAGATTTTTAGACAAAGATTGCAGTTTCTACGTGCCACCATCCAATGGAAGTTAGGTTGTGGCAACAAGTGATAGGGAGAGATCCACAATATTCATATTCTAGATCAGTGAGACCTTGGGTTTCGTCTCAACCTCCCGATGGGTTGATTGTCCTCATCGAGATCCTTGAGGAGATGTTGCTCCATGAAATAGGACCAATATGGCTAGTGCAATAGACATATTAGATCCAATATGCCCTAATGTCGACTCCCCTTGCATAGAGTACTACCCTCTAGGTCCAGTTTGGTAGCTTGTCTTCCATTTAGGGCATCTTCCGCATGGCATTGGATGGTTGGAGAGATGGACATTATCGCTCTAATTCCTCTCAAGATCTTGTGGGAAGCCCCCTTGGCCCTGGACATCCTCCAAATGACATTATCAAAGCATGCGTAGACCCCTTCATATAAACAGATGACATGGCTGAGGAGCTTACCTCTTAGTTCCCTCTCTCGTCTTCAACATCTAGCTCCAACATGCTTTGACTTCATCTCTTTCTTGTAATGTTAGAATTTGCTAGCTCGGAGGTACTTTTGCATTGGCGGGGCTCAACATGCGAAAGTGACCGAGCACACTTTCTCTCTAGTGACTTTATAATGAGTTTTTATAAAGTAAATTTATAAAGTGATTTTATAAAGTTGGGTCTTTTAATTTTTTAATCTAAAAGTGACTTTATGATGTTATGGGTCACTTTAGTGACTTAAGTGACCTCAATTGATGATCAAGTCGTGACCGTTGATCTCATGAGGGCAAGATCTAATCTTGACCATCAATCTCATTAGAAGACCAAGGGTTAGGGCAGTTACATTTCAAAATTGATTAAAAGCAGCTCACGAGAGAGAGAGAGAGGGCACACTTTTGAGGAGAGTGAGAGGAAGTTGAAGAGGCATGACTTTCTAGAAGAGTTCTTTGCTTGGAGGAAAGAGCTACAACAAAAGGGACTTGGCACGCATCCCTAGGAGAGGGATCTGCATGCATCCCTAGGAGAGTGATTGGCACACATCCCTAGGAGAATTTGCAGCATTCAAGTAGTCTGTACAGCAGCTACAGTAGAGGCCGTACAACAGTGTTTGCTGGCAGTACAGCAAGAGGGGGCACAGAAATCAAGGCTGTGAGTATACAGCAAGATTGGCACGATTTTCTATGCTAGTTTGCTGAAGTTTTCTGTTCTGTTCCGTATTGATTCTCTTGGCACAAGTTTTTATACATTTCTGTGATTGTTTGTGGAGGTTTGCTGGCTGTTCTGGGCCGTACTGGCCGTACAGTCAAGGCAATCTGCCCTAGTTATAGTCTGGCACAGTTTGTATTGACGGATGACTTGCTGAGGAGAGAGATTTTCTGTGTTGTAATGCTGATGCTATTTGCTGTTGTATAAACTCTGATTTTCCTTGAGCAGAATAAAGAGCTTTTTATTAAATTCCTGTGTATTTTTCAAGTGGTAATGTTCAGAGTTTTGTGCCAAATGAGAATTACTGTCTGCTGTTAAAGAGTTATTTCCGCTGCCATTTTATTTCAGAACTTGTCTAGTAGTGTTTCTACTCATAAAGAACAGTTGTGTGGCTGTTAGTGCTTTATAGGAGTCTGGAATCTATTTTAGACTAAGTGTTTATTCTGAGATAAATACATTTTTTCAACATGTAATGTGTATTTTTTGGGTTTTCATGCATTTTCATGTATGTTGTTCCTCTCCTTTTTGCTAGCTGCTTATCTCTTTATCTTTACCTGCTTTTGATAGGAGCTGCATTTGCACTCCCACTATTTATCGACACTGGATGCACTTTTTAGTCGCATTTACCTACTTTGTAGTCATTCGTTGGACATGTAATGAAATTATCCTATGCTGAGTAATCGAACAATGAAAAGTGATTTGTGACCTCAGAAACTTAGAGCATGTCTTCAGGTAGCTAGTTTTCCAGAAGCTATTATAGAGAAGATCAATCCTAATTCACAGTAACTCATGTCCACCATACAGACTGAGAACATCAGTCCAATTACAGAATACACAGGGCAAACATTTATCCTGATTCACATAAATTTAGGTTGAATGTCATCCGAATTTATGAAAAAAGCAGGTAAAAAGCAAGCTGAAGATGGACATTAGCCTATAGTAAAATTTGCACCGAGAGAGCAGCATATATCCTGTGATTCAAATGGTGGAGCAAAGACTGCAGCTCCTGGAGGTTACTGTAATTTCTGTTGGGTCTTCAATTGTTTTTGTTTTCCCTTGTAACTGACTTGACCAATTCTCCCAAGCTTTGATATCTCATGTTTGTGAAATTATGGTATGTTAGTTGGCTTTACGTCCTATTGAGACTGTAAATATACAGAGTGCAAGACTCGCTAGAATGGTGGCAGCTTTATCTCTGAGAAGAGATGTGATGACTACACTCATTCGCAAGAAGATCATTACAATGAGGCTCTGAAGGGCACCAATATAATTTATGTTACATTTCAATTTTAGCAAGATATTGGTTGCTTTCTCATTTCCACTTTTGTTACTGATTAGAACATCGAATATTCGTTATAGCAATGTAAACATGTTGAGAATGTAACTTTCTTGTGAATGGTGGCTTTTTATATGCAGACTTTGGTGAAGGACCAAGATTGGGCATTGGCAATTGAACATGCTATTGGGAAGCTATTAAATGCTTTTATTGTTACAAATCATAAAGATGCACTTTTGTTACGTTCATGTGCTCGGGACTCTAATTATTCTAATCTTCAAATCATAATTTATGACTTCGAGAGACCTTTGTAAGAGCCTCCCCTGAACTCTCTTTATTATGAGAGTTGCTTTTCTGATAAATTTGTTATTGATCATTTTGATGTTTTTAGATGTTCCATCTCTTGTTTGTAAATTTGTGTTGTTATCAATGCTATACAGGCTGAGTATACCAGAGAGAATGTTACCAGATAAGAAGTTGCAGACTGTTAGGTCGGCAATTCATGCAGAAATACCCACTATATTAAATGTTCTGGTTGATCAGGTGGGCTTTTGGGATAATGAACAGTTTTATTAATATATATTTTGGATTCCTTGGTGCCACTTAGAATTTCCAAAATGTTACAATCATTTGCTCAATTCAGGCAGCACTTTATGTAACCAGTTCTAGATGGTATTGAAGTTGCATAACGCTCATATTTAAATTTATTCTTTTTATCAGCCATGTCGCTTTCCTTTTGATATGGTGTCTTATATCTAACGTAACTCTTTCTTTGATATCTTTTCTTCTGCATAAAATGTTTGTGATGTCTGCACTTTACCTGCATGTTCCTTGCGCTTGTGGGTAATATGGCCATGGAGGTTTGAAGTTTTTTCATTTCTAATGAAAGTTTTAGTGAAGTGTTATCTCATGAAATCATGTATTCATCTGTTAAAAAGCTGAAAGTTGATCGTTAGAAAGTAATATTTTCTTGAAGAACTCTTTGTTAGTTGTTCTAGAATGCCATTTCCAGATGTGACAATCAAGACAGGTGACTGGAGGTTGTGTTTGTTTTGTTTGTACTCTGTTCCTATAGTTAAACGGTACAGATTTCTCACATGCGTCTTCCATTTCTATAGGGTAGCATGGAAAGGCAAGTACTTGTTAAAGATTATGACATGGGCAAAACAGTTGCATTTGAAAGCAATGTTCCAAATATTAAGGAGGTCTTCACAATGGATGGGTATAAAATGTGAGTATATTTTAATTTTTAAGGCCCTGTAAACTTTCTTTCATTGACAGATCACTGTTATTCTTTTTTGTATCTAGTGTGAATTTGTTTGCTTTGTGACATGATTCCATATTTTGTGATTTTTTTATAAAGAACATTGGGTTAATGTAGGGAGTATGTGAAGTGCTTTTAAATTTTTTTGTTGAAATGAACAGCTTGCAAGTGCTAAAACCTGTATTATATTGCTCTAATGTAACTTGCTTTGTTCAGCCTAGAGTTTAAAGCCTAAAGAACCATCACAGTACCAATGTAGAAAAGAATCATGCACAGGTTGCTATTTCCCGCATGATACATTTTCCTAGTATTTTACCGATATGTTTATTTTCGTTTTTGGTACCTTTTAAGGCCTTGTTATTCGTTTATGGCTTCAAATTCCTAGGACACTTCGAATGTATTTCTGATCTCTACTTTCAATTAATGTTGGAACTGATACTCCCCTTAAATTGGTTCAAATGTTTTTTGGGTTTTTTACTTTGCTAAATTAGTAATTATGAGTATACTATCCGGACTTTGAAGAGTCAAGACCTATGCATTTGGTACCTCTAAAACTGATAGATATTAGCCCCACAATATATAGTAAATATGCAGAGTATCTGTGAACCTTATCCAAGTATTCTGTTGAGGTAAATGTGTGAATGTTAGTTGTCTTTTTACAATGACATTAATATGTAATAATTAGCTACTGAAGAAAGGGAAATCTCCTTAGAAATCAGAGAGGGAGAGAGGCATGTCTGTCCCACCTTGAAGCAGAGTCCCCAGAGTATGGATTCTGCGTAGGAAGGAGATTTTGAAAATGTTCTCCAGGTGTCAAGGATGGGAATCAAACTTGTTGTGGATGATGGCCCTGGAGACCATCTGTTTGCAACGGATAATTGAAAAAAGAAAATTATTAAAACATTTGTGTAAAGGTTTGGACAATGGTAAGTTGGTCACTCTCCAAAGAAGTCATTTCCCATTACTGAAAATTGCCACTTTTGGAGTTTTAATGTTGCACTATGGTTGTTAAAGAAATAAGAGAAAAAGAGAAAAGAAGTCATTAGCCATGGGTTCTGGGGACCCATAGCATACTATTATGTTAGCTGTGATCTTGATTGTTTGTTAAATGTATAAGAAGACCATTTTTTAAAAGAGTAAGGAATATTATCTTCGATAAGAAAAAATGATTAAAGGGTAGATAATTAAAAGTAAAGACAATAAAGGGCCAATATCAGAGATTTCTGATGTAAAATAAAGAAATAAAATTCAACGGAATGATGAAGGACAAAAGTTTTTGTTATGATGGCATCTCTCATGTTTTTGACCGTTATTATAATTCAATGCCGTTGCTCAAATGAAAGTTGTTATTGTTATCGTGCAATTTGTACTTGTCACAAAGGGAAAGGCTAAACGAGGGCAAATTGGCGTTACAGGAGGTTGTCCTATCATTGTCACCTTAATAAGACACCTCTTTCTATTTAGGGATGATAGCCCAGGGGAGACGTCCTTGGTGACCTGGGGGTTTGAGAAGGCAAAGGTCAAAGTATCAATAAAAGATGTCCCCTCTCACAAGTCACACTGAATAGAAAGTCCCAAGGTTTTAGCAAATGAAGCAATGGTATGCTTAAGTGTACATGCCCAAAACAAAGCAACAAGAAAACAATATCTTTTGCAAGTACAATTTGAAGTTACTGCTTCATAAACCTTGGACTTGTCAATAAAAGAAAAAAGTTGATTTTTACATTGCCTGCATTGCAGGCATCAATGGTTTTCATCCACTATATTTGCAGGGCTAAAATATTGGGAGCATGAGTGTCCTTTCAACAATGGTAATCATGACCAGGTGAACATAGTTTACCATACCACTGAGAATCCTCAATATTGCCTTAATGTTACACTTGAGGAACATCAAGAAGGAATAAAGGAAGCAACCGGGAAGGCTAGGATGGAGGTGATAAATAACCTTGACCAAGAATCAAGAGAAAAGTTGAAACAAGAATTCCAAGTGTATACTAGATAAAAGAGAATGAACCAACCTCTCTCTACTGGTCCTGTGGCATCACAAACAAGACCTCCACCCATGAACATACTCCTTTCCAAAAATCCTCCTAAGACCGACAAAGTAGATTTGATTTTTGACTTTGAAGGTGCATTAGAAAAAATGCATGTGACCATTCCCTTGAGAGAAGTCATCAAGGTCCCATCTGTCAAAGTAAGGTTCAAATTTTTTTTTCAAAGGCTTAGATGGACCCATGGACCCTCCTATTATGTTACAAGCTGATCACTTTAGGGTTCAATATGATGGACATCCACCTTTCTTCATGACCTTATTGATCAATAACAAATGCCTTAACTACTGTATGCTTGATTCAGTGGCAGGTGCTAACATGATGTCTTTGAAGGTCATGGAAAAATTGGGCCTAGAGGTCACACGACATTACTGGAATGTATGTGGCTTTGAGCCTAGAGCCATACCCACTCATGGGGTAGTTGAGAATGTCGAAGTATGCCTTGGAAGATACCCTTAGAGAGTGATCCACATGGATATTGTGGTGGTGGATGTCCCAGATGTGTGGGGAATGCTATTGTCCAAAAGGTTTGCTGCGATGCTAGGAGGCACCCTAGAGATGGATCTCACATATATTAATGTGCCTATGAATGACGGAACAATAAGTTGCCTCCCGAATGTACCAATGACCAAAATCCATGTACAAAAAATTGGTGATGACATTGGAACTAATGAAACACATGAACCAATCAAAGAAAGTCCTCCTGTATTTTCCCCTAATGACATGCCTTTCGCTACGGAGGAAGACTTTGATCAGATACAATGGCCAAAGAAGGAAGAGTACCAACAATTCTTGAACATATATAAAGACAAAGAAGTTGGGGTTGTCAATTTATTAAAGAAAGGAGAAGATGACATACTGATCCGACCGTCACAGCTAGAAGTTTTCACAGCAGAATCCCACCCTCCTCCCTTAAGACAATACACCAGGGTTGTACAAGAGATAGCCAAATTCAAGACCAAGGATTACAAAGAGGGAGATACACTCTTGATGTGGGATACAAAGAAGGGAGAACCTACTAATGTCAAGGGAAGTGCACAATTTTGGCATGGACCCTTCATAGTTGGAAGAAAGTCAGTCAATGATGCCTACTATTTATCTACATTGGAAGGAAGAAGGCGCCCATTACCAGTTGGTGGACACCTCCTCAAACCCCATCAAGGGGTAGAGACTTGACTTCACAGCTAAGTGCAGGTAAGTAGGTAGGCATTTGCATCCATTGTGTATACCATCTGCATTTCATGCTAGAGTAGTTGTATTTCCATTTGTATATATGCTTGCTTTCATTTTATCTTACCATATATGAGCCAGGGGTGATATCACCACCCCAAATGATTACTAATGAATTTTGTTGAGATCTAGCAAGTCATAGGTCATACCAGAGATGCTGGGGTTCTCATGCGCTCTACGGTGAGCACATGTCCCTGATTTGGAGCCAGATGTTATCCCCTAGCCTAGGGATAACTAAGGAGATTATGTCTCGAGGCCCACATGTCCTAGACATGGAGTATCGAGAACCATATTGACTTGAGCCTGGCTCTGGAGGGCCCATCTTTCTTCTTCAACGCCTCCATCCTGTCAACAACAACAATATCCATCCCATTGGCTTGGTCCTTCAGCAGCAGTGGGTCTTGCTCCACGAGGTAATGAGTTTGGGTATCATGGTATGTGTCACTCTGATTCTCAAAACATTTAAATATGTGCATTTAATTCTTTTTGCTTCATGACGTGTGCTTGGACTTTATGTCTTTCCACATGTCCATACATGGGGGGGTGACAGAATGCCCTAGCAAGTTGGTTCCCTTAGGAGTGATTTGCCACCGGGTGGGTTCATGAAAGGCCATCGTCCATTCCCACCATACTTCTCACTTTCCATCATCTTCCCTCTCATCCATCCCCTGCATTGGTTCGGGCATTGGGTTTGCCAAGCTAGCAAAGGGTTGTACCTTGCCTTGTGGGAAGAAGGGGCTAAAGGCCCAGAGGGTAAAAGTAGCTGGCAAAAGATAAAAGCCAAAAGAACAAAACCTTCAGATGCTTCGCCCAAGGATCCTCGAGAAAGTAGTAAAAATCTTCTCAGCAAGAAATGGAGGGACCCATAAAATAAATAAACTCAAGACCTAGTTGGAGGATAGGGGGTCTCATCACGAGCCAGCCTATTAGGTCCATGGGCATGTAGCGGTATGACATTACCATTCAACTGGTCACCATGCCAGGTTAGTGGCTCTTGGTGGCATAGAAAAGAGAAAGGGGGTCTCATCACGAGCCAACCTTCTCATCTCCGTAAAATGCTTGTGGGTAACACTGTCAACACTGGTCACTACACCAAGGCAGTGTCCCCCAACTATTCTCTTGAAAGAAAAAGCAATAAGATAAAAAGGTAAAAGGCATTGAATGGGCTTGGAAACGTTCGCATCCATGACAAGGTGCAACTCACTCTCTTCAGAGGCACCCACAAGTAAGCCATACATTTCCTTGTCATCACTGCACCCATTGCCCAAACATCCCCATACCACCTCATCCACTTACATGACCTAGATTGGTCTTCACTTGGAAACATCCCACATCCAATGAGAATTAGGCCAATAGGACCTCCTGAAACCCTCTCCAAACCTGGCTTGTAGAATCGCATAACGTCTTTGAGCACTTGTCTGGGAAAAGGGGGTTTTATGCACATGTTTAGATAACTTGATTATTAGACATGATTGACATTGCTATGATCCCTGTGACTTATGAGCCCATGGAGGGTGTACTTGTTGTTGCTGCAAGACCATGCCCGACGGACAAGTACACATGGGGAGATGATTAGTTCGGACCTCCATAGGGCTAAAAGCCGACTAGATGGATGTTGAGACCCCAGCAAGGGGAAGACATATACCAGAGGCTTGCACCGGAGAGAGAGGAGGACGTTCCAGCAGAGACAGCCTGGCAGGCCTGGACCTAGGGTGGTCTTTCCCTCCCACACGATATTGGCCCCTAAAGGCACTAACGTCATCATTCAGAGCATTGACGTCACCTAGTTGAGGTGTCCAGCTAAGAAGTTGACTTGAATGGGAGCCCTGGAGTCAAATGGCTGTGAGTTTTGGAGTTGTCACGAGTATTGAGGATTAGTTGACATGAAGAGGATGAGTTGTTGCGAGTGCTAAGGATGAGCCAATGTGAAGAGTATACCTTGAGTTGACACACAAAATATCTCATTCTTTAGTTCATCCTTGCAGAATATCACAAGTGAGGAGTGAAGGTTGACACAGAAGAGACACACAGGACAACTAGATTTATTTATTTTTGTCTTTACCAAAAGACAAATTCAATTTTTAAAACATACCTCTAATGAAATAAAGTAAGGGGACTCAAGTAAATTAAGTCACATGTTAAAAATGATGTGAATTCATAGTTAGGATCAAGTTATGTCTTAGTATAGTAAGGTGTATGTATAAGATATAAGAGCATTGTCTCCCTTTATGTATTGACATTCACCATATTGAATAACAATCACTATATATCTCATAAGAAGGATAAGTAATAATGAAACAACAAGTGTAGTGGAATTTTATCTAGAATCCGCTTATTTCATTTTTTGTGGCAAAATATATGAGCAAGCACTTGGTGCTGCTATGGGCTCTCTGCTATCTCCAATCGTAGCAAACCTTTACATGGAGTATTTTTGAACATATAGTGATTAACACTTCACCTCTTAAACTGGATCATTGGTTGTGGTATTTTGATGTTAAATATTTCTTTTGGACACATGGAAAGGAAGGTTTTAAGATCTTCCTAGTGCACATGAGCAACTAGTCAAACTATACAAAAAATACCATGCGAAATTGAAGAGGATAAAAACCTTCCTTTTCTAGATGTCCTGCTCATAAAGAAAATTGACAGGTCTCTTTCTCATCAGGTTTACTGGAAAATACTCATATAGACAAATATTTCAAGCAGACTCTCACAACCATCCTGTTCAAAAATGTTGGGTGTTATTAACACATTGGCAACTAGAGCTAAGCATATATCTGACATAGATCACTTGGATCAAGAGCTTGAGCATCTATCTAAAGTCTTTAGAGGTAATGGCTACATTGGGAGGCAAACAAAAAATGATGACATTTTGAAGACTATTACTCTACCTTACATCCAAGGAACAAGAGAGAAGGTAGTGAAGATCCTAAAAAGGAAAAGGATAAGAGTAGCTTTCTCACCTTCGAGTATTTTAAGGAAAATGCTTGATTATGCCAAAGATTTGACAGATCCTAGAAAAGCTAAAGGTGGTTACTCTATTATGTGACTGTGGTAAGGTATACTTTGGTGAAACTAGGTGTGTACTCTATTCTGTGTGACTATGGTAAGGTATATGTTGGTGAAACTAGGCAGTGTTTTCAAATAAGTGTAAAAGAACAGGGTGCTGACATTTTTGTGGTGTTCTTTATTAGTAAATTGGAAGATGCAGAGAAGAAATAATATAATTTACCCAGATTTATTGCAGAAATGACTTATACAACCACAATAGCCAATAAAAGAACCCAAATACCACAAAATGTTATACCTTTATTGATGAGAGCAATGTTCACTTGCGTCTTTGAGGGGGCAACCTCCAAATGAGCAGAGCTCTGATTACAATATACTTCACAAGGCATTTCATTACATTGCTTCTACTTCTTTAGATAGTTCTATCTACCTCCTAGAAACATTCTAGAGAAAGAACTTTCTAGTAGGAAGAACCTTCTAGTAAGCTGCCCTACAATTATTGCTTTCACACTACTACATGGGCCTTATTTACTATAGATGGCCTCCAGAGTCCATACATAACAACCTATCTATCTACTTAGGGGATTAGAGTAGGACCCTAACATGCCCCCCCCAATAAAGCAACATTGTCCTCAAGGCTGGAGATGAGGGAATTGCTAAAGGATCTCTACTGGTATCCATGTGGCATTCTCAGATGGTGTATCCTTCCACTGTATTAGAACCTCCTGGATAGTGTGTTGGCAAAGACGATGCTCTCTTTTGTCCAGGATGGCCTGTGGCTCTAACCAAATGGAACCTTCATCATCTAGTTTTGGATGGCTAGTTGAATACGATAATTAGATCTGACCACTTTCTTTAAGCAGGAGACATGAAAGATTGGATGAATTTTAGAGTTGCTAAGTAGTTCCAATTTGTAAGCCTCTGGCCCAATACATTTGAGGACCTTATAAGGGCCATTAAACTTGGGAGCAAGCTTCTGGTGGCAGTTGTCTTTGAGGGAGGTTTGCTTATAAGGCTGCAGATGAAGGAACACTTATCCCCTTATTCAAAATGGTGTTCAGAACGATGCTGCTTCATCCTGTTCTGAGCTTGAGATTCCCTCCAGGTCAGCTTCAAGTTTGTTTCGATCAGCTACATGTGTAGCTGGATCATCATCTTTTGAGGGAGAAAAACACTTGTATACGTGGGAACTTGTGTTATAAGACTACATCATTTTTAGATGCCCTATCTATCATGAGATCTATGGTTGTTATCATTGTTTGCTTAGAGACTCCCATGGATCCTTGAGGGCTTTTACATAGTACAAGGACCAAATATGTATTGCCCTATTCTTGTATGAGATGCTTCACCTTTGGTAAAATGCCTGTCTGAGACATGTCTTCCTCTATATATGGTACGAAACTGATTACCTCTTACTTCAAGGCTCTAGATTGTTCAGGAATCAAGAAGCCTCATAAACCAAATATTCTCTAGAAGGTTGGTTTGGCAGTTTATACTCCAAAATACCCAGCCAGTGTTTGAAAGGAATTTCATCACCGACTTCTTCTGAATGACAGCATTTTTAGATGAAGGCTTCCTCCTTAGTGCCTTTTGGATTCTCACCTATTTTGTTCTGTTGGGCTTCCTACTGCTCGATAGTTTCTATTTAAAGCCTTCTTTTGCTCTTCCCACGTTTTCATGGAGTTATTTTCAGCACAAGGAATGTGCTTTTGGTTTTTTTGTTCTTCTGCAGTTCTCTCGGAGATGCTTTAGAACTCCTAATGTTCAGTCATTGTTGTAGTCTTTTTTACAGTCCCGTTTAACAAATTTGGCTAATAGTGGACATGAATACTTATATTCATGGCAAGAACTTGTGTTTCTTTTTTATAGAAAAACGTTTGTGATATGCTGAGTGGTTATCGATGGAATTTGTCTTCGAGAAAAACATATTTTAAGAAACCTTGAGTAATTGAATATGCTATGCCATATTGTAAAGAGGGCATGGAGATAGATAATTGACCTTGCATTAGGATGAGTGCCAAAAGCCCCTCAGGTGAGATTTTGTACTATGTGAGCTATAATTCCTTCAGGTGAGGCTGGATTAAAGACCAAAATATGTGATCAAAAGTATTATCAGTAAGGTGTGATTGCGTGAATGGGAAATCAACAAAATTTTTCGCAATGGGTATGGTTTCTGAAAGGAAAAATTGTAAAATTTCTGGAAAGGGCGAGTCTTCTCAATTGCAAGATTATTGAAAATAAAAATATTCAAAGTTGTAAGCTAGAGATCTCAATATTTTTTTCCGGTAAGAAAAAATCTTTATATTTCAAAAAGAGAAATTTACATATTTTGGCCCCCTCAGAGGAACAGATAGTGCCACTCAGCACTTCCACACAATGTGAATCATTCCCCTAACCTACTGGGACTTTTACTATACCGGTCCTTACAAGGACAATTACAAAAAACAAAAAATATTCCAGATCATACTTAGAATTCCGTATACCCCCTTGCATTAAAACTTCAGCAGCATAATAAGTTAGAGATCTCAATATGCACAAATATGGAAAGTTTTATGGGATCTTGTGCTAGTTGGAAAAGGATATATCAAACCTGTTATTCATGTTAGTAAATTTGTTGCAAGTTTAATGTTCAATCCACACAGTGATTAGAACTTAACATTCTCACAGGTTTTCAAGAGGTTCTGTTCAAACTACACTTCCTCCTGACCGGAGGATTCGAGCAGGACGCCTTTGTGCTGCAATTGAGGAGAAGATTTTTGAGTATGAAAATGAAGCTTCAAAGATATCTGAATTGATAAAGGTGGGAGATAACCAAAAATTCAAAGCTGATAAAGCATTAAGGGATCTTAAAGACAACCTGCAAAGCACAAAGGTAATATTTTTGGTTAAGCATTACTTGTTTCTTTTTCTAGCTATAGACATGGAAGATTTGGTGGAATACTAAAACAAAGTTCATTCTAATTGTTATGATTTCTAGAGGCACCTGTTTGAGCTAGAGCGATATGTCACATCCAAAAAGATCCATATACGGGATTTAAAGAGTTCAGCTGAAGTAGAAGCAAGTGCAGATTATGGCCCAAATGTTGATGAACTTGAACAAGAGATTTCTGTATGTATTTGAGCTTTCTGTTTAGTGTCTAGGTAATGTAATCCAAAGTCATTTTATCATGTCTTTGTTTCTGTTAATTCTATGTTTTCATGTCTGCTTGCATAATAGAAAGCACAAGCTGAAATACAAGGAAAGGAGGACTCCTTGGAGAAGTTTCGAATAAGATTGATTCAAGCTCAGCAAAAGGCCAATGATTGTAAAAGTACTTTTGACGCATTATGTGGTATGTACTCTAAATTTGTAATACGAGTTTGAATGAACAGCAATTGGGATTTTCTTTTCTGAGTGTTAAAATATCATTCCTGACAACTATTGCAGGAAATTGCTTTTCCATCAGATAATTTCTTCAAGTGTGAATGATATTAAAATGGTTCAGAAATCTTTATAGTTTTCCCACTGGTCTTTACCTTTGAGGAAACATGTCTGGGTGAATTGTATAGGGAGTTGGTTTGCATTTCTAGCTACTTGTGGGTGGTTGTTTACTGTAGATGAAGGCATCTATAACCTACCTCTAAGCATTTTTTGAAAGAAGAAATCTTAAATGTTGTATTGGTCGATATTGTTTCATATATTGTTAGTTGTTTGCTGTATTCTTTTCCATGCCTTTAGCTTTTGATTTTTTAGTGGTTTTCATATGGTTATGAAATTGCAGATTCGGTGAGAGGTGACATTGAAGCTTTTAAGGAAGCTGAACGGGAATTATTATCAATTGAAGATACTCTAAATACTGCAGCTGGAGTAAGAATCTGGATCACAGTCTGCCTTTTCTTTTGGGGTTACATTAATATGTACTTAGACAGAATAGATCTAATAGATTGAACTGTTCTCTTCCAATTCAATGGATATCTTTGATGTAGGACCTCCGTTACTGTCTTTCCTAATTCATTGATTTTGTCTATTGCAAGTGGCTGCAAAGGTTTGCAAATACCTGTTATCTAATTTATGCCATATATTATAGTTGTGGGTGAATTAGGATTCTGTGTTGTTTGTCTTGAAGCTGCTATGGGTGCAAAGCTTTCACAGTTCATGATAATGAGTTATTATTATGGTCTATTTCCAATTTCATATTGCAGGCTATGTGAGCTAGCAAATCCTTTTATATAGATTTTAGCTCAACTCTCTTCTACAATAAAATAATATTTTCCTTGATTTGTTCTCCAAGGAAAATATTAGAAAATACCAAAAATATTACAATAATAGTCCAAGTGGGAAAGTTAGGTCTAAAATGCCCATAGAAAATGCTAAATAGGAACTTCTACATGAATGTGATGCCACATGTCATCTTGCTCTATCTTCTATCTCATGCATGGTGCATGCAATAAGCCACATGTCTTCTCCAAGAGCAAGGGAACTCCTAAAGAAATAACAACCTCAAAATATAACAATAAAATGCCAAGTCAAAGAGGTAGGGCAAATCTTCAAAGTAATGCATGAATACCAAGTGCCATGCTCTTTTAGAAGCCTTTTAACCAAGGAATAAAATAAAATGTCTCTTTGAAGTTGGAACAAGTGCACCCTTGGTACTTGGGCATTGTGGACCATTTGACTAGATTATATTGATAAAATATTCCTTTAAGAAAGTGCACCCTTGGGATTGTGCTTTGTTACCCCCTCAGATTAGGGGTAACTAAGGAAGATCATGTCTCGAGGCCCACATGTAGCAGACATGGAGTGTTGAGAGCCAGATTGACTAGCGGAGCTCTGCAGGGCCCCTCCTATCTTGACTTGCACCGCCGGTCATCACCAACAACAGAGCAACATCTATCACACCGGCCTGGCCTCAGAGGACAATAGGTCTTGCTTCATGAGGTAATAAGTCCGATATCATGGTAAGTGTCACTCTAATAATTGAATCATTTAAATATGTTGCAAATAATCCTTTCTTGATTACAAAGCGCTTGTTTCGAAATTATACCTTTTTCCTTATTTAACCTTGGTGGGTGTCATTACGTCCTAGTAAGCTGGTCACCCTCGGGAATGGGGTGCTACTGGGGGGTTCCTTAAAGAGTTATCATACCGTTCTCGGCCATACTTATCGCTTTCCATACTTCTTCCATTTCGTCTCCTTCTCTTTTGAGTTTTCGGGTGCCTTAAAAGTGTTTTTTATTGATGATTTTAAGGTGCCTTAAAAGTGTGATTTATTGCCAAGGCCGAAACTCACTTCAGCTTATTATGTGTGTTAATTGAGCTTAGAAATAAAGA
This sequence comes from Picea engelmannii, assembly GCA_009831015.1. Classification (NCBI taxonomy): domain Eukaryota; kingdom Viridiplantae; phylum Streptophyta; class Pinopsida; order Pinales; family Pinaceae; genus Picea; species Picea engelmannii. The sequence goes on from ML789197.1 coordinate 253,501, forward strand.
GCATTAACACATGTATAGCATTGAAGAAAAGGCTGAAATAAGATTCGGTTCATTACCATACACTAGATCATTAACATATATAACTTACTATGTATGAGACCAAATCACAAGGGCAAGAACAACTTGCCAATGAAAGATTACCACACTTATCTTATGTTTGTTAAGAGCATTGAGATCAAAGCATTAAGTGTGAAGAGAAAAAGAAAGATTTAAGCATATGCCTACACTATCAACTTATCCCATAAGCATTACTTCAAGAGTGTTGGCAAATGGCCTTAAGATATTATAGCATGAAAAAGGGAAACCATTCACTAAACTCTTGAAGCATTAAGCATTTAAAGTGTTAGAGTTAAGCATGTAAAAGAGAGATCAATCTTGATATGGCTTAAGCATGCAAGAAATCTAAATAAGTTGATTATGCCCAATAGGCTTAAACTAAGGATTAGTATGTGTGAGATCTAGATCTAGAACATTTTAATCCAAAGAAGCATAAAAGATCAACAACACATATTAAAACCCTAGCCTTACTATTTGGGGTATTCC
>ML789197.1:268111-279960 GCA_009831015.1 Picea engelmannii
AATTGCAAGTGTAAAGGGACAAGATCAATTTCTTTCCCTTCTAAGGATGGATCTCCCCAGTATGGTTGAGTTGCACACTTTTCCTATAGTTGCCTCCTTGATATTTCGACCCTTTCTCTCCAAAGCCCCAATACCAACCAAAATCCGGGGGAATAGTATATCCGAGCTTAACAAACACCTTCTATGAGTTCCCTTGCTGAAGAATAGGTTTTTTGTCCTCCAAATGAGTAGATCCCCTCAAGACAGTGCGCCCTCCTCCTGTATAAATCGTGACAATGCTCCAATAAATCAATGGAAGGTGAAAACCCTGCAAGATGGTTCTAGAGAGGACACTCCAGCCCTCATAAGCCTTTCCAAGTTGGATTTCTCTTCAGATCCTTCTTCTCCTCATCAAATCGAACTCTTCCTCATCTAGAGTTGCGCCCTCCTATTGAAAAACCCTCTAATCTGCACACTTCTCTTCTTCTCCACTATATGAACAACCTGTAGCTGATGTAGAATGGCGAGGGAGGGATCTTCCACCTACTTGGCCAAATTTGGATCAAGAAAAGGAAAATCTTTCACTCCCTTGTTGATCTCTAGGGTTTATTCTCCCAAAACCCTCAAAACGTCTTAGCTCAAGAGCTCAAGATGAAAACGTGAAAATGACTAGCATGAGGAGTGAGGCGCCCTCCTTTTTCTTGTATACCCTTCATCTAATTTCCACTTAAGTTAATTGATCACCTCCTAAAGTTCTTTTCCTTATTTTTCTTCATTTTTCTTTTTTCAGTTAATTCTTCTTTTTCCCAAAGTCACTTCAAAATTACAAGATTATTCTTTAAGTGAATACTTTGGAGCCTCTTAGTCCCCATTTTCTCGTGAGTCTATAGTCTAGTGGGGACATCTAGACTACTAAGTCTCTCTAACTCTCTTATCAAGAGGAGGGGGACATTACAGTCTCCTCTACTGGGAATTGCTTTCCCACAAACAATTCTGACCTTGCTTTCTGTAGAACATGTTCATTCTCCCAAGTAGCATCCTCTATGGGAAAATCCTTCATTTGATCAAGTACTCCTTGATGTTTCTCTTCCTTAGTCTCTTCTCTCTCACCTCCAACACCTCCTCAGGTATCAATATCAATTGTCCTTCCTCACCCATTGGAGGTAGTCCCTCATTAGGAATGATGTGTTGTCCTATTTCCCTTTACAAACATGACACATGAAAAACATTGTGAATCTTGCTTCTTGGGGGTAGCTCAAGCTCATATGCCACTGTTCCTACTTTCCTTCTTACCTTGTACGACCCAAAGAAACGAGGTTTGAGATTTTTCGAGCCATTCTTCTTTATGGATGCTTGCCTGTACGGTTGGAGTCTCAAATACACAAGGTCATCGACCTCAAAAATGCGCTCCACCCTGTGCTTGTTTGCTTGTACTATCTCCATATTTTGTGCCCTGTGCAAATGATCCTTGAGTTCTCTAAGTATGTCTTGGCTCTTTTGGATCCAATCCTGTACCATGGGTGCTCTACTGTCCCTGAATACAATCTCTACAAAAGTGAGATGGTCATAATTGTACAAAGCTTGGAAGGGAGACATACCAATAGGTGGTGTTGTAGCAATACTCACCCATGTGTAGCCACTTAACCCATGCCTCTGTTGCCTTGATACATAATTCCTGAGATATCCTTCCACCCATTTCTTGACTATTTTAGTTTGGTCATCAATTTGTGGATGATAGTTAGTGCTGGGAGACAAAGCCATACCCGCAAATCTGAATAGTTCTTGCCAAAAGGGGCTCATAAACCTGCTGTCCCTGTCAATCACAATGGTTTTGGGTAACCCATGCAACCTGAAGATCTCTCTAAAGAACAATTCGACCACTGGTGATGCACTGTAATCTGTGGAAATGGAGAAAAAATGAGCAAACTTAGTTATTCTGTCCACTACCACAAAGATGCAATCCTTGCCCTGAACCTTGGGCAAACCTGTGATGAAATCCATGGAGATACTCTCCCACTTGTGCTCTGGACTGGGACGTGGTTGCAGTAAGCCTGTTGGATGGGTGTGCTCATTCTTATTCTCTTGGCAAGTGGGGCATTCCCTAATGTGGTGCATGGCATCCTCCTTCATGTCCCTCCAAGCGAATTTTTCCCTTACTTGTCTATATGTCTTGATGAACCCTTGATGCCCTGCTAAAGGTGAGTCATGACATGCTTGTAACACCTTCCTTTTGAACTCTGACTCAGGAACCAAGAAAATTCGTCGCTTGTAGTATATTATGTCATCTATGATTCGAAAGTTGTCATTTTGCACCTGTCCATCCATTAATTCACATGCAAACCTGTTTTTAGAATATTCCACCAACATATGCGCCTTCTAGTCAACTGAAATATCTGTCATGGCATAAAATGAAGGTCTTCTAGATAAAGCGTCAACAACCACATTGTTCTTCCCTTTGACAAATTCAATGTCAAAATCATAGGCTTGGATCTTGCTAACCCATTTTTGTTGCCTCTCATTGAGATCTTTTTGGTCCAAGAAGTATTTGAGGTTGTTATGATCAGTCCTGACTACAAATTTTTCCCCAACCAAATATTGTCTGAACTTTGCTAAAGCATGCATTATGGCCAACATTTCTTTGTCATAAATAGTGTATAAGAGCTCAGGCCCTCTCAGTTTTCGGCTCTCATAGGCAATGGGGTGCCTATTCTGCATAAGAACTGCTCCAATGCCCTCACCTGATGCATCACACTTCAAAATGAAGGGCTGAGAAAAATTTGGCAAAGAGAGAACTGGACAAGTGCTCATTACTTTCTTCATCATATCAAATGTCACTTGTGCCTCTTGGCTCCACCTAAATGCACCTTTTCTGGTCAAATCTGTCAGTGGTGCGCAAAGTTGAGAATATCCTTTGACAAACCTCCTGTAATAACTGCAAATGCGAAGGAATCCTTTCAATTCAGTAAGAGTTTAGGGTGTTGGACGATCAAGTATAGCTTGGATTTTTTCCTGGTGCACCTGTACCCCCTTTTCTCCAATAATGTGTCCCAAGTAAAGGACTTCAATCATCCCAAATTCACATTTTGATCTCTTAGCATACAAAGACTATTCCTCCATGATGCTTAAGATCTTGTCTACATGTTTTAGATGATCCTCCCAAGTTTTACTATATATCAACAAGTCATCAAAGAAGACTAGAAGAAACTTCCTCAACTGCTTGTTAAAGACACGATTCATGCATGGTTGAAAAGTGGCTGACGCATTAGTTAGTCCAAAGGGCATAACAAGAAATTCATAGTGGCTATAGTGGCACTTGAAAGCTGCCTTGGGCACATCTTGTTCCCTCATTTTGATTTGATGATAACCAGAGCACAAATCAATCTTGGTGAAGTAAATGGCACCATGCAACTCATCCAATAGCTCATCTATTCATGGGATAGGGTACTTGTTCTTTATGGTCTTCTTGTTTAAGGCCCTGTAATCAATGCACATGTGCATAGTACCATCTTTCTTTTTCACCAATACCATAGAGGATGCAAAGGGGCTAGAACTTGGCCTAATATGGCCCATGTCCAATAGTTCTTTAATAGCTTTTTCAATTTCATCCTTATATTTCTTAGGATGTCTATATGGGGTGGTGATGACAGGTTTTGCACCCTCCTCAAACTCTATGATATGCCCAAATCCTCTATCTAGTGGTTGTCCTGGTGGAACAGGCTCAAAAACTTTGCTGTGATTATTAATGATTCTTTGTATGTCATGGGAGTATTGAGGATGCCCCTCATTGACCAAGTGAACTGATATTAGGCATTTTGCTGTATAGACCACGTCTTCCCTCCTGAAAATGGCTTCCATGCGCTTGGCTGTAACCACTCTATTCGCATTCCCTGACATTCCCTTCAAAGTCACCCTTTTTCCATTCTCCCCATTGAATGACATTATGGTCTTGTAATTGGTAGTGATAGGTCCCAATGTAGTAAGCCACTAGACTCCCGATATAACATTGGTGTTTGGTAGGTCCATCACATAAAAGTCTTGTGCTAAGTTATGCCTACCCAAGGTGAGGTTCAATCCTAGTATGTACTTGTCACATGACATAATGTTGCCTCCTTCTACCTCCACACGAAACCCCTCAAACTCAACTGTAGGTATGTGCCTTCTTTTCACCAAGGATGAATCAATGAAATTATGTGAAGCTCCCCCATCTATAAACACATAAACCCTCTGTCCTTGAAGTATTCCTCTCATCCTGAAGGTACTGTATTTAGGGACCCCACTGATTGATGCAATGGTGATCTTCTTCTCTCCTGCTAGGCCGAAACCTGCTTCCTCTCCTCCTTCACCTTGTGCGTTGTCTATCCTGGGTTTATTTGCCTCAATATTCTGAATGTGGTCCATCTCTTCCTCCTCCTCATCATCAGAGATCATCTCAATGTAGTGAACCTTGCCTTTTCCCATGCATTTATGTCTTGGTTCCTAAGGTTCCTTACATGTGAAGTAGAGTGGCTTCCTCCTCAACTCTCTCCTAGTAGCCTCATCCATCCTTCCTTTGCCTTTATCCACTCCCCTTTGATCCTTTGCCCCTTGGTTTAATGTTGGTCTTGGAGTGAATTTTGTTTTAGCTGTTGATCCCATCAAGTCTCTCGTCCTCAATATGGCTTTCTGTAAGTTGTGAGGCTTAAAAGCGTTAACCCAACCATGTAAAGGTTCCATCAAATCCTCAGTGAAGAGCATCAATAGTCTAGCTTGTGATACATTTGGTACCATTACGACTACCCTCTGAAACTCCTCTATAAAACCCTCTGGTGATCCTGTTTTCTTGAGTTGAGTGAGCTCTCTAAAATGTTGCACAGGATCTCCCTGATCAAACCTGTCAATAAGTCTCTGTGTGAACTCAGGGTAAGATGTGATCTGGTTATGGCCTAAGGTATTCATGCCATGATACCACCAATCATGGGCCTTGCCTTCCAAATAGAGAGTGGCAAATTTTATAACATCCAATTGCCTCATGGGGTTAAGCTGTAGATATGCATCCAGTTTCTGCACCTAAGCCTGCATAGTAGTCCTAGATGATCCATCAAAGGTAGGAATCTCCATCTTTCTTTCCCTGCGCTCCAACTCATTATTACCCCGGTGATAGCTCCTTGGTCTGCCCCTGTATTTGATGCCACAATACTAATCCAAGGTGACTTGCCTCCTGAAACATGCGCTCAATGCTGCATACTCTCTTGCATACTCAAAGTTATCTTCTACTTCTGGAAAGTAATTATCCTGCTGTGGAGCTTCCAGGAAAGTGGGCATATAAGGTCTAGGTATAACTCTACTCTGGGTTGGTCCCCTAGAAGGACCTCCTCCAAATAAGCTATGCCCCTATGTGTGTAACTGATGATCAGTCTCAGTGTGATGTTTAGTTCCCCCTTGAGAACCACTAGCCTCCCTATTCCTATTGTTATTTGGGCCATCCCTACCATGATTCATTTCCATAAAGGGATGTGCAATCTTCTCCTGGCTAACTATCAATCTTTCCATGGTCTCTTTCAACTCACTTTGTCCTCTACGGATAGTCTCCTGAGTCTACTGTAAATGGTGTTGAAGGGAAAACTAAGTGTTGTCTATGGAGGTCTTCAAATCTTTTTCTATACTTGCTAGATCTTGTGGTTCACTATCATCCCTTGATTCATCCATTTATGCCTCAGGTTCCTCAGTCTGTCTTCTGCGTCTTCCCATATATATACCTTTGAACTTCTACATGCGCTAATCCCCACAAGATGGGAAGATTTAATGCTTTGATACCATTGCAATGTTCCCAAGTTGATTTGCTAGGAACAAGGTTTTATTTTTGTCTTTTTTGTTTAAGTGTTTGGTTGTGTTTTTTGCAGTGTTTCTCATGTAAATTGCACTGGAGGTGTTTTCATGAAGTTTACAACATAAAGATAATGGACATAGCACAACAACACAAAGAAATAACAATATATAGAGATAGAACACCAGAGAAGAACCAATAACTTCAGATATGACCTTTATTTAGATAATAAGATGATCTTCATACAATAGATCTAAAGATCTGGAATGACAGAGATAGAATATCCAAGGATGGAATGAAAGTAGCTCCAATATGCTCAAGAACTGAAGAAGAAAGCCTCCTAAGGCCCCACAACTGCAAGTGTAAAGGGACAAGATCAATTTCTTTCCCTTCTAACTCTAGATCTCTCTAGTATGGCTGAGTTGCGCATTTTTCCTGTAGTTGCCTCCTTGATATTTCGGCCCTCTCTCTCCAAAGCCCCAATACCAACTAAAATCCAAGGGAATAGTAGATCTGAGCTTAGCAAACATTTTCTATGAGTTCCCATGCCGAAGAATAGGGTTTTTGCCCTCCAAATGAGTAGATCCCCTCAAGGCAGTGCACCCTCCTCCTGTAGAAATCATGACAATGCTCCAATAAATCAATGGAAGGTGAAATTCGTGCAAGATGGTGCTAGAAAGGGTGCTCCAACTGTCATAAACCTTTCCAAGTTGGATTTCTCTTCAAATCCTTCTTCTCCTCATCAAATCGATCTCTTCCTCATCTAGAGTTGTGCCTTCCTGCTGGAAATCCCTTTGATCTGTGCACTTTTCTTCTTCTCCATTGTATGAACAACCTGTAGCTGATGTAGAATGGTGAGGGAGGGATCTTCCACCTCCTTGGCCAAACTTGGATCAAGAACAGGAGAATCTTTCACTCCCTTGTCGATCTCTAGGGGTTGTTCTCCCAAAACCCTCAAAACGTTTTAGCTCAAGAGCTCAAGATGAAAAAGTGAAAATGACTAGCATGAGGAGTGAGGCGCCCTCCTTTTTCTTTTATACCCTTGATCTAATTTCCACTTAAGTTAATTGATCACCTCCTGAAGTTATTTTCCTTATTTTTCTTCATTTTGCTTTTTGCACTTAATTCTTCTTTTTTCCAAAGTCACTTTAAAATTAGAACATTATTCTTTAAGTGAATACTTTGGAGCCCGTTAGTCCCCATTTTCTCATGAGACTATAGTCTAGTGGGGACATCTAGACTACTAAGTCTCCCTAACCCTCTTGTCAAGAGGAGGGGGACATTACAAAGTGGACATCCTTTGACTGAGTCAAAATAGTTACAAGTCACTTCACAATGTGTACAAGGTGTGAACAAGTACATGCATAGTGTAAATGGAACCTTCTAGAGGGGTGCACCACCTAATGGGCTAGGGATGTGTGCTCATGTGTGGATGGGCTAGTCGATGATGTGGATGGATGAATGGGTGGTCAAAACCCTAGGGCACATGCTCAAATAATCCCTTAGTCAACTAAAGGTTCAACAACCTCCCCAAGATGTGTTCTAAAAGATAAGAATGGTCAAAAAGACAATTTAGCACGTGTGAACAAGGCTAATGTTAGGCAAAAGTGAAATGGCTATTTTGAGTGAGTTTCCTCAACATGTGTGCTAAAGGGGAAGTTCTTGTCTCATGCTATGTACCATATAGATATAAAGTTGTTTTCCGTATTGATAAATCAACAATAAAACTTAGGGAATAAGCCTTAATGAAGAATTAAAACAATAGTCTAATAATTAAGCACTCAAACTAAGGTTTAGGATTTAGTTAAAATACCATAAACCAATTAGGTGTGTTCACACTGGAAAAAGTGGAAATTTCAGAAGTGAGGGGTTAGTATGGAATAAAACTTAGAAAATTATAAGCAAAATATGTCATGCACCTTCTAGGAGATGGAGATTGTTGACTTTTGTGTACCTTGGGAAGTTGCCCCCTTGTGGTTGTGTGTCTCTAACCACAAGAGGGAAATGATTTGACCTTTGTACCCTTTACTTTATGTCTAATTTCACATTGACTTTAGCCGAAGTCAGAAAGGTGAAATTTGTATGTGCATGTGCTAACATCAGTTATGAAAACACTTGCAAGGGCACCTTAAAAAGAGCATCCAATCATAATCTTGAAGGCAGATTTGAGGCAGAGAAGTATCAGACCTTTTGACTGTCCTAAAACAGTAGCAAGGACAGTTCTGGAACCTTAAACATAGAGCTCAACAACAGGTCAAAGAAAGACCTGTTGGGTAGCCTCTTAGTTCCTCAAAATGTTACATGGTATCAGAGCCTAAGGGCTAAAGTTTGGCCGATTTCTGGAGCATACAGTGGGCATAATTTTTGGACTGTTTTGGACAGCCTCTTTTCACACCTGTGTGTACAGGAGTGAGGCTATTTTCTTTTGCAGTGTTTAGCATTAGTTTGGGCTTCAATTGGCAGTCATGTTAGTGACATAGATGAGGGCAGAGGATAGGCTAGCAGGAGCTAGCAACAAGTCCCCTTGGAAGACCAGAATAGTGTTTGTCTTGGAGGATCTTGAACTATGGGATATAGTTCGGGTTCCAGTGGTTCTTCCTCTTGTCACTGCTTCCTTGGTGGTAGCAGAGTTCAGGAAGAGGAACACCAAGGCAAAGAGGACTATTTGTGATGTGGTGAGAGACCATGCCATACCTCATTAGACTCGTAAGGATTTTTCCTTTGAGATGTGGGTCTCATTGTGCAAACTCTACCGGAGTCCTTATCAAAACCAGAAGATGGTTTGGTAGGAGAAGCTCAGGAGCATTAAGATTCTCAAGTTAGAGTCGATGACCTCATACCTTGGGAGATTTACTTAGACTCGAGATGAGTTGGTGAGATTGTGGATCCCATGGTTTTGGTGAGGACAACCTTAAATGGCTTCTCCAAACCTTGGGAGACTTTTGTGCGAGGCATTGTGGCCACGGAGGCTATGCCGAGTTGGGAGAGACTCTGGGATGACTTCATATAGGAGGAGCTGAGATTTAGCTCTGGATCTTTAGGCCAACATCATGTTGGAAAGGGTGAGGAGGATCTTGCTCTTTATTCAAAGGGCAAGAAGAAGACGGGTCATGGTGCTAGATAGGGTCCCAAGAGAGGGGCCAAGCCACATGAGAGTGGCAGTGGGCAGAAGAGAGATATGAGCAAAGTGAAGTGCTTTGCTTGTAAGAGGATAGTGTTGAGATTTGGTAGCTTGGAGGTACTTCTGCATTAGCAATGCTCAACATGTAGAAGTGACCAAGCAAATTTTCTCCTAGTGACTTTATAATTATAAAGTGACTTTATAAAGTGATTTTATAAAGTTGGGTCTTTTAATTATTTATTAATGTAAAAGTGACTTTATGATGTTTTGAGTCACTTTAACGACTTAAGTGACCTCAACGAATGATTAAGTCGTGACCGTTGATCTTGAGGGAAACTGAAGAGTCACTCATGGGAGATCAAGGGTTAGGAGAGTTACATTTCAAAATTGTTTAAAGGCAGCTCATTAGGAGAAGGAGAGCGCACTTTTTGAGGAGAGTTTGAGGGAAGCTCAAGAGGCACAATTCCCAAGAGAGTTTCTTTTCTTGGAGGAAGAGAGTTTCAGTAGCTAGAGTTGGCATGCATCCCTAGGAGGATTGGCACACACTTCTAGACAGCTTCAGCATCAGCGGAGGCCGTAGAGTACTGATTGGAGGAGGCTGTACAACACCTTTTTGCTTGCCTTGCAGCTCCAACTAGCTCAGAAATTTCTAGTGAGTATTGGCACGAATTTCTAGGAGCTTTTCTGCTGATAATAAATCCATACAGTGAGGTATGGATCTGTACCTATTTCTGGGCACAAAAATCAAGAAATATATCTGCTGTTAGTGACTGTACAGTCCGTACAGGTTGTAGTGGAAGTCAGTTTTTGATTTCAGACTGTGTTGCTATGGATATACATGCTGTTTTTGTTTAGATAGGGTGAAAGTACAGATGATAAATGCTGATTGAAAGTTGCTGTTGTACTAAGAAATTTTCCTTAAGTTGAATAAAGAAACTTTCACCTCAATTCTGTCATCTTTTCTGAGAAATTCTTCTTGGGGTTTTGCCTAGTTTTTTGGTGCTAAAAGTGTGATTTTGTTCACTGTTCATGTGTATTCTGCTGCTGTTATATTTTAGATTGCTTAGTTGTTTGTATTTCAGCCCATAGGCCAATATTTGCATGCTGTTATATTGCTAAGATTGGTGTACAACTAGAGAAGGCTGAAATCTGTTATTAACTAAGTGTGGGACTGATATATACATATTTAAACATGGTATCAGAGCTAGGGCTCTGAATTTTATTGGGCAACTTTGGCACTTGGGACAACAAGTGATTTGCTGGTACATTTGCTTGAAGAAAGGGAGAAAAGGTTCTTTGTTAGGTGGACAAATATGACTTCCAGCATTAGGTTTGAAGATAGATTGGAGGGCGTCTCCAACTACCTGTAGTGGAAGGTTAGAATCAACAATGTTCTCAAGGAGAACAAATTGTGGTCGTTTGCGAACACTATTGTACCTGTACCTGCTTCAGATCCCACAACTCTTGATGTTCATGAGGTGAATGAAGCGAAGACTCTGAGAATCATCTTGGATGGGGTCAAAGACCACCTTATTCCACACTTGGCTGAGAATAAGATAGCCAATGAAATGTGGGTTGCACTGAAAGGCTTGTATGAGGCTAAGAACGAGAAACGAAAAATGGCTCTTCGAGACAAGCTCTATGGAGCTAGGATGGTCAAATGAGAGAGTGTGGCCACCTACCTCACCCGGGTTGCACAGGTGAAGGACGAATTGGAAACTGTTCGAGAAGTCATTCTTGACTCAGAGTTGGTGCGGATAGCCCTCAAAGGCTTCACAAAGGAGTGGGAGGTTTTTGTCAAGTGTGTGGTGGGGGGAGAGAAGCTCCCCGACTGGAGCAGACTGTGGGATGATTTTACGCAGGAGGAGATCCGGGAGGGGTCTCAGGAAAAGGCATTGGATGGGGCAGACGACAAGAACGTTGCTCTTGTGGAAAAGGGCAATGAGAAGAAGAAGGACATGAGCAAGGTGAAATGATTTGCATGTCACAAGACTGGCCACTATGCTAGTCAATGTCTGAACAAGAAAAATAAGAAACCGGAACCAGAGGTGTCAGCTTCAGCAGAAGTTGCAGAGTTTGCTGAGAGATATGAGATGGAGTTCTCTCTCATGATTGATCCCGTGGGCAGTGGATGCCTAGCGTTCAAGGACATTGAGTCTTGGTTTGTGGATAGTGGAGCCTCTCAACACATGACTGGGTTGAGGTTAGTTTTCCTCGATCTTACAGAGATTTACTCAGATTGCAGAGTGAATTGTGGAGCCGACCCACAACTTGCAGTAAAGGGGGTTGGAAGGGTGAGATTCCAACTAGAGTCAGGAGGTCTTCTGGAGGTTGGCGAGGTGTTATATATTCCAGAGTTGACAATTAATTTTCTCTCAGTGTCAGCTTTGGATGAGAGTGGATTTGGAGTTGTTTTCTACGATGGACATGTGTTTTTATATCCTGTGGGAGCAACTGCTGACACAACAGTAATGCTTGGTGTCAAGTATGAGGGCCGAGATAGGTTGTTCGGTAGACCTGTGTTGGGGTCCAGTGGATTTCTGGACTCAGATTCTGTGTCAGAGAGTTGGCAGGTAGCACGAGAGAGAGAGTTGATACATGGGACTCGGTCTTTTTTCGGGACTCTCAAAGGACTCAGCAGTAATGAGTTGACACAGATGAATGCTCAAGAGATTGTGCAGTCTCCTAAGAGCATATCTTTAGTTCGTGGTACACTAGAGGTAGCAACAGAGGCTTCCAGTGCAGTGGGAGCAGAGGCTTCTTGTTCAGAGGGAGCAAAGACTTCTAGTACAGAGAGAGTGTTGAGATTTGGGTACCTTGGAAAGTGGTCCCCATGTGCTTATGAGTCTCTAAGCACAAAGGGGGAAGACTATTGCCCTTGTACTTTACTTTATGATTCTAATTTCACTTTGACTTAGGAGTGTTAAGTCAAAAGTGAAATATGTC
>ML789197.1:285947-300918 GCA_009831015.1 Picea engelmannii
AAAATATTCATGGTCAACCTGCATACACAACAAATAACAATCAAATCAGTGGTTAGTTAGTGATTCCAAGCAAAAAATTGGCTTGGGATCATTACATTATCTTAGTTTTTAGGGTTACTTCGAAAGTGTTCGCACCATGTTTGGGGTGCTTCATGAGCTTTGGGTACATGGTGTATGTGCAACGCTTGGTTGGTCTAAAATGGATTGGCACATGGGAGATGGTTTGTGATGGATTTGCACGGAGGAGATAGCTTGGCTAGATATATCTTGACCTCAATTAGGTGTTATCTTGGTATTCTTTCCTTGGGTGTTGAGTTCTCTTTATAGTTTGGTGGATGCTCTTTATTGTGGACACATGGAGAGGTTCACTTGCTTGGAGAACGCCCTACTTGGGAGGAGCGTTGTACATTTTGGAGGAGGGTATCAAGCCCTAGATAGCACGGGGTTACTTGGATTCCTGTTTGGAGGCTTGGAGTTGGCTCAGGAATGCTTGGGCTGCGACAATGTTCCTGTAGGGGGTCACTAACCTAGTGGAGCACATTGCTTCGGAGGATCGATGTTGTCTATGAAGGTTTGTGATAGAGAGATGTGGACATACCTTGTGTAGCTAAATCATCTTGGAGTCCTTATTGTGTACAACATCACCTTGGACCATGACATGTGTACCCTTGGAGTGGACTGCTTCAGTTGTGTTAGCCTACATGAGTTTATTGTAGGGTGCTTGTAAGGGCTTGGGCCCACATTGTATTGTTGGCCTCCCTTACCTCCTATAAAAAATGAGGAAGGAAGGAGTCCTTCTCATTTCATTTCACACACTCATCTTGTACTCACTCTTGTGTTGAGATGTGACCTAGAGAAGAGTGCACACTAGTCTTCTCTCACTCTCTCTTGGTCTTCTTTTGTACTTGATCTCTCTCTCTCTCTCTCGGTCTTCTTTTGTACTTGATTTATGTCTTGGTCTTATTTTGTCCTCTCTCTCTCTCAAGCTGCATTAAAATCTGAGATAGTAGAAATTTCAACATATTCAGGGTACAGAATGGGATATTTAGAAGCCAAATAATCATGAAAATCCCAAAAGAAGTTCAGCAAAATGGTACATTTCTGAGGCTCATCACACTAATCTAGCTAATGATCATTATTCTCTCATTTTTCAGCAGTTTAAGCAGGTCAAACAGGGTGCAGTGGTGGATTTTGCTAGGGTTTGATCCAATCCTGGGACAGTGGACCCATTCCTCCCAGTCACTGGATCTGCTGAAATCTCTTCTAGATCCGGTCCATTCCTCCCAGTCCCTTGATCCGCTGAAATCTCTTATAGGTCTGGATCCATCTAGGATTCTTCTGGCATCCATACCTGTATGGGATACATTGTGGATCTGTATGGGATTCATTCTAGATACAACTGGAAAGAAATCTCATGCTATCTGCAAGAAAGGTTTAATGTTAAAAAACAAAATCTAAGGAAAAGCTCTAACTACCCCAATTAATTGGCAAATTTCTGTATTACATTTTCCCTTTTTTTGAAGACCATTTTTAGCCTTGGCACAGCTGGTTGCAATCCCATGATGGATGATTTTGAATCTTGAAATGGTTGTAGAATGGTTTCTATTGCTGTGGAGGGATTTTTTTACATATGCAGGATTTTATTTTTTCAAAAAGGGGGACGTTTACCTGTTTTTGAGCAAGGTTTTCATCATTTGCTCTACTGTTTTTTTCTGGGACAGTGCACTGAGCACAGTGATGAAATTTCTTGTTGTGACGAATGGATTTATTAGTTTTTTTCATTGTTGGAATGTCGTCATTTTTTTGAGGAGCATGGCCACGGTGAGAACATTTGCTTTTTTATCCTTAATGTTATTTTTGTTTCACACACATGTTAATCTATGCCATATCCAGTTGTATATTATCAAAAATTTCTGAAAGGTTGATGCATCCATATGTAATTTCATATCCATATTCTGTTAACTTAGATTCAATCCTTATAGTTATCTAGTTTTATTTTTCTCTCTAGGACTTGAAGGTGTCATAAAATTTCTGTTGGTTTGGCTTTTAAATGTCTTTAATGCTGTACAAGCCATTTGACCAGCTGTATTAAAGTCTTCTTGTTAGCCTAGATTCAATGCTTATAAATTATCCAGTTCTCTCTCTCTCTCATGGTTATGGTCAACATGTTTTTGTATCTGAACTTCCTCTGTGAATTTATGCTGGCCGTACTTAGATTTGTATTGACCAACTTTGTTGTAATTCCTTGGACATTAATAAAATTATCCAATCTAGGATTTCATGGTCTCACATGCTTTCCGCTGGTGTACGTTTTAAATATGCTTTTAATGCCATCAAAGCCATTTGGCCAACCATATTGTGCTTCCTCATTCCATCTCGTTTTTACCCCATTGTTGAAGAATAGGCATCAAGCAATTACATTAGCCTCAAATCAAATTATGGTGGCTTTTAATGTTGGATACAGAACAGTGGCTTTTATAACTTCATATTCTTCAGTACAAATTGGTATTGTGCTTATTTTATTTTGGTTTAAACTGTGTTAGATATGCTTGCTTGCTATTCCTTGCGTCTTTAAAACAATACAAGCTTGAACAAGATATCAAATAGAATTGTCTTTTTCAAACCATTACAAACCTTTCCTTGCTTTACATTTAGCACCCTTCTAGCTTTCTCCATGGTATACTCTGCTGAGTTTAATAGAATTTAAATGAGGAAGCTGATAGATGTCATGCCTTATTGCAGGAGAAGAAACATTATGAAGGAATAATGAAGAATAAGGTTATTCCTGAGGCTGAAGTGGCAGAAAGAGAAGTCAAGGAATTTCAGCTTAAGCGTGAGGTAGGCATATCAAATTCTTTTGTATTTATTTTTAACTATGAAAGGCTGAATCTCTGCAGTACAGGTTTAAATACTTTGTTTTTACTTTTTTAATTTATCGTTTGGTTTGCTTACTTTAGTCTCCAAGTATTTGAAATTGTATTTCATTGAGAGGGTATAACATGGAGGTGAGCAAACAATTTGAAGAATTGGTAATGCAGGTAGTTGAGATGCATGCAACCTGTAGACTAGTCTTCTTTCTTGACTGCAATCAAGTGAGGTGGAGAAAGGAAAATTCTATTCGTCTTCTAGTAACAATTTCTTAATTATAATATTGGTACATGGAAAAACTAAGTTGCACCACTAAGAGAAAAATTAAAGCTGTTTTTAAGTGACATTGGTGAGAGTGTATAGATTGCTAAGCTTGGTCTTCAACATTCTTTTAGTCAACAATTTTGTTAGAGGATCCAATGCATTAACTTGTTTGATATAATGGGATTTAATACTAATGCACATTCTCTAACCAAGCATTTCATTGGTAAAATCTAAGTCACAGTGTTCGTCGAACTTGAACCTTGAGGTTCGAAATTCTGCGAACCTCATTTTATTTTTCAAATTTGGCCAGGTTCGTCGAACCCTCATTGTTGCCATGTTTGTTGAACCCTTGTCGTCGCCCTGTATCATGTTTGCAGTTGCACGAACCAATGACCAATCCACTACTAGTCCGCGTGGTAAAACCATCCGCTCGGGCCTCTGCTTAAACCCTTCATCTCTCCTTTTGTGACACATCCCAAACCATACCAACTTGGATGGGTCATGGAAGCATGATAACTAACCTAAGTTGCACTGAAGTGGAAACAAAATCAAATATTGAAACAGAGTGAGAAATAGATATAACAAATTTTTAGAAAAGTTGGATATGAAACAACAAGGAAACAACATAGTGTGTATATATATGTATGTATGTATATTCTAGTCACGTGGGATTATCAACTAACAACATATTTCTTATATGTTTTGAATGCCCATAGTTGGATTGGATGTGGTCTTGAGAGTACAATGGCTCTGAACATTAGGCGCCTTTGCTATGACGCTAAGCAAACACTTCATTAGGTTCAATTTAGTAGTTCAACATTACTATCTTAATGGGTTCATGCCTCTGCCCTTGCAATTCATTAGTTCACATTGAGTGGACAAGTTACATAAAAGGGGTTGGTGTAATGTTATTGCAAGGTGTTATGCTTTCCTTGCAAGTGAAGGACCTAACTATGAGGCATCCAAGTTGCAAGATATCCTTAAATGACATCACAAAGTACTTAATGAACCAAAAGAACTTCCACTCAAGAGACAAGTGGATCTCATGTCCAACATCTATCCATCCAATATTAGACTCTATAGGTACCCTTGCCAAGAGAAGATAGGAATTGGGAGGCTGATTCAAGATGCAAGAATAGAACAAAACCCCTTACTAAGTGTTCATGATATTGGTCAAGAGAGGACTATTTTATGTGCACCTCTAGAGTTCGAGAAGTTACGAATCAATTTTGGTTGACGCTAGAGGTCTTGCATATTTTCAAGGATAACTTACACATGATGAAACTACAAGAAGAGGGTTAAATGCAAGAACTAGAATTCAACCCCAAACCCTCAAGCAATGAACCATTCGATGTTGACTTCTCTTGCGAAGAAGAAAAACACTCTGAAAGTATTGAGTATTAGCATGCTTAAGGGAGGCCAAGTGGGATTATTTATGAGTTTTGATGCTCACTTTGAGGTTTGATCTAGTGTAGATGCTTTTAGTTTTTCCCCCCCTTTTCATGTTTTTGTAAAATGTTTTTGGCCCAAAGCATTATTGCATGTGCTCGAAATGTTTCTATATATCTTGAGATGTTCTAGGTGAGGGATTAAATGTTTCCGAAAAGGCTGACACCTATTAGGTGATGGCTAAAGTATCTCAATGGAATCTCGACTTCATTTTCCCTTCGTTTTAGTATCAAAAATAGGGAATGGTATTTTAGGGGACCTCTCGAGGTGATCCTGGTAACATAGAAACTAACAATTGTCCCTTGTAGGTGCTCAATGAGATTTTCTATAGACTGTTTGTAAACAATGTTGATTTTGTTTTGAGACGAATTGATTGTTGCGACTTTAGTCTTGATAGTTCTTTCTAGAACGACCAAAGCAACCTCGATGGCTTCCATAAGACCTATCAATTGCGAAAGAATGGTAAAATCTACATGCTTACCGATTCTCCTAATCTGTTTCCCTATTGAAGGAGGACTGTTAAGCAAGTTAACCTCCATATTCATAGCTCTTTGTTCAACATTGATGCTTACTCTTCTCAACTTGCAACAATCTTTTGAGATAAAAAAATATGTTTCATAGAGTTTGTACATTATCAAAGAGAAACACTTCCATGCACCATCAACATCCTCATTCCACATCTATCTTATCTTGCTTTGGACAAGGATTCACTCACCTCCTTGCCTCTATTTAAGTTTGTAGCTTTGACAGATATTTCCACATTGGTTTCTGTGTAACATGTTGAAATCGTCATTAATACCTCTCAGAACTTTGGAAATTCACTTTAATAATTTAATTATTAAAATGAATGTCATTCTATAATTAATAGAGGTTAATTTAATGAAATGCCTAAGTTTTTGTCAGTAGTGAATTAAATTAATTAAATGAATCTTAGCCATTGATCTCAAGTGAGGTGAGATTTAATCTCAACCATTGATCACTTTGGAGTTTAAGGTTAGGGCTCAACTCAAGATTATAAAAGGCAGCCAAGGTGAGAGGAGAAGACACACAAGCAATGAGTCAATGACTCATTTTAGAGTGGAGAAGGACTTCACTTTGTAGATTTGGCAAGGGAGAAAAGGACAACACACAGAGTACCTTTCAAGAGGTTGTACCAGCAGGGCATAGGCCTCATTTGCTTGTTGTAGGGGCCGTATAGACATTCGCACATCCCAGCAGGGGGTGTACAACAACCATATAGGCCACGGAAGCCCACCGTACAACAAGCCACGGGTCGTACAACAAGGTCGTACCGGGGTGGGGTGGGGGGTGGGGGCATACACTGGAAACAACAAGCAGAGGGTTTCTGGGGAAGATTTGTAGGCAGAGGGTTTCTTGGAGGGAAGATTTTCCAGGTTTGTTGTTGGTTGTATTTTTTTCATTGGGCCATTTTTCCGATAAGGGAGCCCTTTTATGCTTGGACATTGTTTAATGAATAACATATTTGAAGGGAACAAATTTGTTGTGCATGTGTCATTGTGAAATTGGTTTAAAGTTTTCTTTCGTTATTTATTTCTGTTAATTATTCCAACAAGTATATTTTATTCAATGAGCTGCAATTATTTATTACAACAAGGAAATCACTAGGAAATAATTTATCTAGGGCTGGGATTAGAAAATTAACGGCCTCCACCCCATTAGCTACATGGTAGATGAATCCACACCCTTCATAATCCCACATCATTTGTGTTGTTCCCTTGGTTTCAAATCCAAGATCGTGGCGACAATCCCTCCTTTAGTAGCTGTCCAACTTGTTGTTTTGCTGCCAATCCCTGTCATCCCTCCTCCTAGACCCCTGGGGCTCCCTCTCAACTCCACCCTTGTGCAACGGTCTCTTCTTGCTGTCTTACAGGCTTGCTCGACCTCCCTTTGCACCTGCGGGTGGTATGATAGGCCTGCAACGAAGCTTCCACAACTAGCCATGCCCTTTAATACAGTTGTGGAAGCCTTCTCTTGGCAGTCGAGCCTCTCCTAGGCTGCGACATCCTTCTCTATGTTGCCCATAACTCTCCCACAACTAACTGCAACCTTCCTTGACAGGGCCGAGCCTCCTCCTCCTTGGTACTATTGATGAAATGCAGCTATGGGAGACATCCTCCAGCTTACAAACCTGTGAGAAGTGGAACATAGCAGTTATGTGAGTCTTTCTCTCAGCTTACAAACCTGAGAGAAAGCCCCTAAGAAGGGTATGTGGTTCTTGCCTGAGACAAAGCTGGGAACGTAGAGATGACCTCCTCCATGACGTGAGTGAGAAGAACTCTAGATGATTATCTGGTGGAAAAGTGATTTGTTAAGTTAGGACGTGCATGTGGCTGAGCAGAAGGTGAACGTGTGAAATCCCAAAAATGCTGGGCACATTGTCATGTGAACAGAAATGAAGATGATGTGATAGCCTCCTCTGAGCAGCAGAGTTTATGAGAAGACTCTAGATGATTCTCCTGTTAGTGGCAGTGGGAAAGTAGATCTGTAGAGTGGATGTGCCTGTGGACAAGCACAGGTGAACGTGTGAAGACCTGGTTCTTCTATGTAATGCTGTGAATCAGAGCTATGACATCCCTATGGATGTGCCCCTAGTAGATGAGCACTAGTGGGTGTATCAGATCCTTTGCTATATATTGTTCAAGAGTCAAACCTACCTGTAACCCTAATTGTTATGTAAAGGGTACAGGTCGACCCACCTTAATATGGTTAATATTAAATGTAAAAGATAATTAATATTAATTATAATAATAATAATAATGTGACTTAGAGAGGTTGGCCCTGTTGAGCCAATAGACACTTCAGTTGATAGGACAAGTCCAATATAAATAAAGTAAAATTCTCATTGTGGAATAACAATAAATCATTCAAGTTTGGAAATTTCAGCAAGTAAACTTCTTTGGCAAAAGGTGCGCACTTCTCTTGGGCGCTAGAGTTCTAGGGGTTTAAGCACCCTCTTGTGTGCAAGGTATTTCTTGGTGGCAAAGGTCTTTCTCTTGAAGATTATAGCAAAAGATTTGGCTGGGTTTTCTTCCCTTGTTGAGAAGGGTTTCCCAAGATACATTTTGTGTTCTTGTGCATGGTGCTTCTTGTTGTGATCTTGGTTGCTGCAGCATTTATGGTTATGGTTAAATTTTAAAATGGAATGAACTTCATGCTTAACCTAATGCTTATGAAAAATCAACATGGTATCAGAGCATAGGTCATGAAAGAACCCATTGCACAAGCATCTGCCAAGTCTCATCCTTTATCAAGCCATCTCTCCTCTTCTACAGAACCATACAACCCTCCTAGGGTTTCTAGAAAATCCGTACGACCTCCTTCTCAGTGGTGATTCAACCCTTAAAACTTGGACGCTGGGGCTACTTTCAACATAGAAGAGTACGACCTCTTCCAGCACATCTCCAAAAGCTCTCAAAACAAAATTTCGAGAAATTTTGATTTTTGGTCCTAGGGTTTCTGGGGTGCCGAAATTTCTTGCAGAATATTAATTTTGGTTTTTTGAAGAAACGTTTTCCTAAATCAGCAAGCATTTCTGCAATATTATCAAATCAATTGTTGGCAGTCATAAGTCCAATATAATCCAGTTTGCAAGTATTCAAGAAACAAATCAAATGAAGAACAAAACATCAGTGGAAGATATGCTTGATGGAGCAAGCAACTTCGGACCCTGGAAATCAAAGCTTCTAGTCACCCTTGAAGAAGAAGATCTCTTGGATGCAACAACTAAAACTCTGCCAGACACAACCACTGATACAAAGAAGAAGATAAGAAAAGAAGATGATGTCAGAGCAAGGAAAATAATCATCTACTCAGTAAGAGATCATCTCTTGCCTTGTATTGCCAATCTAAAGACAACCTATGATATGTATAAAACCTTGAAAGAAATGTTTGAAAGTGACAACACTCTCAGAGCTCTTACATTGAAGAGCTGAGTTCAAAGGACCAAGATGACGAAAGATGACACAGTTGCACTCTTCTTCATGAAGTTATCAAAGATTAAAGAACAACTAGAGACCATTGGAGAAATCATGTCTGATAGAGAACTTGTCTTAACCACTCTCCATAATCTTCCAAAATCATGGGAGCCTTTCATTCAGAGTATCAGTGGAAGAGAAGCTCTACTAACTTTTGAGCACCTATGGACAGATTGCACTCAAGAAGAACTTAGACTTAGAAATAGAGGAGTGGAAGATTCTCCAGAAGAAAATCATGCCCTTGCACTTCATACAAGGAAGGCAGGAAAATTCAAAAGAAACTTTAGGCAAACATTTAAAGAAGAAAAATCTTCATCCAACCCAGGATATCAAAGAAGAGATGTTTCAAAAGTTCAGTGTTTCAGATGTGACAAGTATGGACACATTACTAGAAATTGTCCAACCAGAAAGAAGGGAAAACAATATGCTACCACTGCTGACATTGATCCAGATCCACCTCAAGAAAATGAAGAGAAGAGAGAGAAGTACTTCCTGTAAAAGACATGACTACAACTAGGTAAATCTTTTGATCTATAATTTTATGGTTGATTATATTTTTCAATAAAATGAAGGACATTGTTTCTAGTATAAGAGCTCTCAAAAGACTTGGACCAGTATCCTTGGTATGAGAGTCCAAACTATATTTAAGTTGTTTATAAGAACAAGCAAAAATGTTGTTCTCAAGAAGAGATGCTCCTTCAAATATCCAAAAAATCTCAGATGGAGATTGACAGTGAGACAATACCTTCTCCCCTTTCATCAGTTCAGAGGGAGACATACTTTATTCCAGCTAATCCAGTTGCTCCAGTTGATATGTCCAGAGATATTGCAGTAGGGCATAAAAGGCCTGCCTAGGCTCACTCTGCAGGAGACAAAGAAACATACAAGCCTCTCACATCCCGAGAAAACAAAAGAGATTTTCGAGCTATCCTTCAGTCATGAGCCACTTCATCAATTCTGAGCCTCCTTGTCTTGGAGAAGCAACATTGGAACAACTATGGCAAGATGCCATAACAGAAGAATACCATATATCTTAAAGAATGATATATAATATATTCGGAGACTAGAAGGGAAGTCTGTGATGACTTCCAAGAGGATCTATAAGATCAAGCATGCAGCTAATGGAAGTGTCGAGAAATACAAAGCGAGATCTATAGCCAGAGGATTCTAACAAACAGAGGGAGTGGTCTATAATAAGACACTTGATCTAGTAAGCTCGATACACTTCCATCCATACTACCATCCATGAGTTGGAAACTATATCAGATGGATATATTCTTGATAAGCTTGGGTTTCAACAAGAGTGTTACTGATCCAAAACCTATACTATTAAAGTGTTGGTGACGAGAGCCTGATCCTGATGGCATATTCATAAATCTTTGTTGTTGGATACAAGTAATCCTTGACTACTGAATTTGAGATGAAAAATATGAGTATGATGCACTACTTCTTGGGACAAGAAGTATGACCGAGGACCGATAAGATTTTCTTGAGTCAAGAAAAAAAAAATACAGTGAAAATATTAAAGAAGTTCAATATGAAAGAATGCAAAATCCACCGTGATGGATTTAAAGAAGAAGATTGATGATGATTCAGACGAGACTGATCCACAGCTGATTGTATCACTAATGTATCTGGTCAACACCAGACTTGATTCATGCCATGCAGTGAATGTGCCTAGTCATTTCATGAGTCAACTGAGACAGACTCACTAGACAACAACAAAACATGTATTGAGATATATATGAGGCACAGTTGGATATTTTTGAGATATGCCTCCAGTATGAACTTGAGTTTCCAGGATATGCCGATTCAGATTGAGCAGAAAGTATAGTGGATCGAAAGAACATATCTGATTGATGTTTTACTATGAAGATTGCCATGGTTTCTTAAATACAACAAGAAACAAAACTCTATGGCCTTGAGTACCACAAAGACAAAGCATATAGCAGTGACTGAGTGAAGCAAAGTGGCTTCACAAACTTCTACTAGATTTACTTGACCACGAGATGGATCCTAATCAAGAGCCATGTATACAGCTTCTTAAGGAACCCAATGTTTCCTAATGGATTGAAACACAGCAAGATAAAATATTCTTATGTCAGAGATATGATGCAGAGGAAAATTGTATACTTGCAGTACCTTTCTACACCTGAGCAGACTGCAAACATTTACACCAAACAGACTTGGTGAAGAACGCCTTACAAGTTAAGAGGGAGTATTGATGACTCTAGCCAAAAACAAAATTCAGAGTACATTTGTATGAGACTTGGCTTGATGAAGAATGCCTCCCTAGCTGAGAGGGAGTGTTGATGAAATGCAGCTATGGGAGACATCGTCCAACTTACAACCTATGAGATGTGGAACATAACGGTTATGTGAGTCCTTCTCTCAGCTTACAAACCTAAGAGAAAGCCCCTAAGAAGGGTACGTGGTTCCTGCTTGAGACAAAGCTAGGGACGTAGAGATGACCTCCTCCATGACGTGAGTGAGAAGAACTCCAGATGATTATCCGATGGAAAAGCGATCTGTTGAGTTAGGACGTGCCTGTGGCTGAGCACAAGGTGAACGTGTGAAATCCTAAAAGTGTTGGGCACATCGTCATGTGAACATAAACGAAGATGATGTAATAGTCTCCTTTGAGTAGCAGAGTTGAGGAGAAGACTCCAGATGATTCTCTTGTCGGTGGCAGTGGGAAAGCAAATTTGTAGAGTGGACGTGCTTGTGGACGAGCACAGGTGAACGTGTGAAGACCTGGTTCTTTTGTGTAATGCAGTGAATCAGAGCTATGACATCCCTATGGATGTGCCACTAGTGGATGAGCACTAGTGGGTGTATTAGATCCTTTGCTATATACTGTTCAAGAGTCAGACCTACCTGTAACCCTAATTGTTATGTAAAGGGTACAGGTCGGCCCCACCTTAATATGGTTAATATTAAATGTAAAAAATAATTAATATTAATATTAATTATAATAATAATAATAATAATAATAATATGACTTAGAGAGGTCAGCCCTGTTGAGCCAATAGACACTTCAGTTGATAGGACAAGTCCAATATAAGTAAAGGAAAATTCTCATTGTGGAATAACAATAAATCATTCAAGTTTGGAAATTTCAGCCTGTACACTTCTTTGGCAAAAGGTGCGCACCTCTCTTGGGCACTAGAGTTCTAGGGTTTAAGCACCCTCTTGTGTGCTAGGTATTTCTTGGTGGCAAAGGTCCTTCTCTTGAAGATTATAGCAAAGGATTTGGCTGGGTTTTCTTCCCTTGTTGAGAAGGGTTTCCCAGGATACATTTTGTGTTCTTGTGCATGGTGCTTCTTCTTGTGATCTTGGTAGCTGCAACATTTATGGTTATGGTTAAATGTTAAAATGGAATGAACTTCATGCTTAACCTAATGCTTATGAAAAATCAATAGGTGCCTGCCCGAAACAATAAAATACCAGCAAATTTGAGGCCTAGCGGCCCCTCTCCATGGCTGCAACTCTAGGACTGAGGTCACCAAAGATAGTAGACTGAAATTTCCAAGCTCTTCTCCTTATCACTCCACACACTGAATTTTCATAATGACCTCTCTCTAATTTATACAAGACTTGGGGGTCATTAGAGAGGCCCCTTCACAAGTCAACAACAATTCCGACTTTCTTTGTGGTGTAAAGCCCCATCACAAACCCACGAAGCCCATCGTCAAGCCCATCAAGCCCCAACTTTATTCCAAGGGCGTTTTCACCCAAACAAAAGTGTGATGCGATGCCCACGATGATTCCACATGCCCAACACCTAGGGCACGTGAGAATACTTGGCCGAAGATACAAAAATCAACACTCCTTCTTAGCGAGGGAGGTATTCTCACCACACTCCACAATCACTTGGAAGTACCTCTAGCTCCCACCCTGGGAGTAGCTCTGTCTCCCGCACTAGATCCGCTACTAGTGACCCTAAGAGGCGATCTTGGTGACCCTAGGGGGAATGAGATGTAGATGGATGGATGATGAAAGTGGAACCCCTAGAAGTCAAATCTAAGTGGAGTTAAAAGTGGAAAGAGATGCCTTGTAAGTCAAGTGATTGTTGCCCCAAAGGTGTAGTACTTCTCCGGATGATTGTACCTGCCCGAGACACAAAGAAAGACACCTTGCAATGATATATGTTAGTATGGATCAACAAGTTAAGCTTGTTGTCCCTTATTTGCAGCAGCAGATAATAATTTATATCAGCAAATAAAGCATTCTAAATCAGGATGTAAAAGCATAAGATCAACCAATGATATTATCATTGAATTAGGCAATCAATTATGACTTAGATATGGCACTTAGAGGCTGAATAAAGCAAGCTGTTATAACATGTATATTCTGTAGAAAATTTTAGCCTTATGGCTGTAGCATTCAATGGCATGCAACAACAAAATAAACTACAAAAAAGTGCCAAGAACTAGCTCAAAAAGTGCGCCCTAGTTAGTAGACTAGGTGAGTGAAGTTAGAGAGAATTCTTAGGGTTAGTTTGTGAGATAAGGGGGAGTTAGCAGCTAGGGTTATGAAACCCTAAAGACTGTAGGTTAAAGTTTGTAACAACAATTAAAGTAGTGGAAGAGAGGGGACACCCTAGTAGGGGAAGAGTCCTCCCAATGTGGCAAACCAACTCCAAGCGAGAGATATTTCAAAAGACAAAATTTCACGTTTTCCAAGGCAATGATTTTATATCTCCAATGCAAAACATAAATGAGTAGTGCCTTAAAAATTGGGTTAATGGAGTCAAGTAAATGAACTAGAGATGGTGCTTCCTTGGGGGTGTAAATCCTCTTACTTCCCAAGGCAGGTATCTCTAGTTAAGGTTTGAGAATGAGGGGTGTAAATCCTCTTACTTTCTCAAACAAACCCTTGCAACATCAATGAACTTCAAGCAATAAATGATGGAGACTAGAGTGGGGGTGTAAATACTCTTACTTCCCACTTATTTCTTAGCACAACAATCCTTGAATTGAAACAATGATGGCATAAGAGTAAAAGACCATACCAAAATCAAGAAAGATGCCAAGACAATCCACCATAAAAGCTAGAAACCATTCATCCAAGTCTACCGCCTCACTCCTCCATCAACCATTCATCAAGATAGCCATGTTATCCCCGATATCTAGGGATAACTAGGAGATCATGTCTCAGGCCCACATGGTCCTAGACATGGAGTACTGAGAGCAGGAGCGACTTGAGCATGGCCCTGGAGGGCCCATCTTTCTTCTTCTCGGCCAGCTTTGTCCTGTCAGCAGTACCAGCCTCCATCACTACCGGCCTGGACTTGCATCAGAGAGNACTCTTGCTCCATGAGGTAATTGGTCCGAGGTATCATGGTATGTGTCATATTTGATCATTATAACCTTCTTATGTATGCATTAGGTTCCTTACATTTCGAATGACTGCTTGGATCTTACACTAATCCTCTTGACCATTGTTGGGGTGATTGATGGGGCAACTTAACAAGCCGGTATTCATGGGTCTTGGTTAGCCACCAAGAGGGGTTTGCAGAGCCATCGTCCGCTCCCACCATCTTATCACTTTTTCATCTTATACCCCGCTCATCCATCCCATTCCCCTAGTCTGGCCATTAGGATGACCTTCCAGGGTACATCTTGTCTTGTGGGAAGAAGGGGCTAAAGGCCCAGGAGGTAAAAGCAGCTGGTAAAAGATAAAATCCATAGGAAAATAAACACCTAGAGATGCTTCGCCCAGGGGATCCCGAGAAGGCAATAAAAAGCCTCTCGATAAGAAACTAAGGGACCCTAAGAAAAATGATATAAATAAATGCAAGACCTAACCAAGAGGATGGGAGGTCTCATCACGAGCCGGCCCATTATGTTCATAAGTATTTAGCGGTATGACATTGCCACTATCTGGTCAGCAAACCAGGGCAGTGACCTTTGGTTGCATGGCCAAAGGAAAGGGGGTCTCATCACGAGCCAGCTCTGGCCACCAAGCCAAGGCAGTGTCCTCTTCGTCAAGGCTTGTAGTAAAAATGCAAATAAAAGAAAGATAAGGCAACAAGGGCTTGGAAAAAATGCATCCATGACGGGTACAGCTCCCCTCCTACAAAGGCACCCACAGACAACACCAGCCCTTGGTCTGAATATGACTGGACATCCCTAAAACCCTATCACCACATTACACATGGCTTGAATGATCCTTTGAGGAAACTCTCCATTTCCTGTGGGTATTAGCCCAATAGGTGGTCTTGTTGGTTGCCTTAGCCTTGTATAGTGGGTCTGTGTAATGTTTTTGAGCTATTAGATGAATTGTTAGGGATTTCATGCATATGTTTGATAAATATAATGATGAGATATGATTTACATTGCTATGATGTCTAGGACTGATGAGCCCCTGGAGGGCGTAGTCTTTGATGTGCA
>ML789198.1:29373-41802 GCA_009831015.1 Picea engelmannii
TAAAAATATATCAAACTCAAAATATATTATTATTGTCTGGGATATCATTATCCTCAAAATTCGTAATGCATGTGCCGGATAAAGACGGTGATGCTGCTTCGGGTGGAAGAAAAGCATTCGGGCAGCTATGGATTGACCCAACATTAGCCTCAATTTCAACTGATCTGTCTGGCTCATTATCATCTGAATTTGTGGCATTAGAAGTAGTGACAACAACAGTCTCCTCAGATCTCTTATTTTCCTCTAACGCCCTTTGAAGAAACTGCATAACAGGGTCATATTCAATGCTTTCTTGTGTCAACAAACAGATATCCTTCAGGGTAACAGTGCTACTTTCACCTTCAGATGGACCGATTATCCAGACAACCTCAAACGTACATGAACAAGAACGACCTTCTTTCTTCTCGTGCGGAGACCGGTGAACCTGCAATTAGATCATATGCTCTGTTACCAGCGGATTGCGAACTATCTTTCAAAAATGCTCAGGCACACTGGAGATTAGAGAATTTTAGATCTAAATAATAAAATATACAAATCTACTGCAAAGCCAAACATAATCTAAGATCTCCAACATTTAACACTGGATGTAACTGTATAACTCCAATAACCTAAAAATATTCATCAACCTAAAAAAGTCATCCCATTAACGACATGAAATCTAGGGTTTTAGTTTCAGATGCTGCTGAAACATTTGGTCTATGGATAGAGCCTGGCATAGAACAAAGAATAAAACGAAAATAAACGAGTAAGAAATTAAAGAACCTTTATCACAACTGCATCGAAATAAAAATATGCAGGTTCCTCGCTTTCGTTTGAGCGCTGAGCAGCACATACGAGCATCCCCTCTTTCACATCGCGGCACTCCTCATCTTTTAGTTGCCTGGACAAGAGTCGCAATCTTCTTATCGTCGTCTCTACTTCATTACTATCTTTCAAATCGATAATATTAACCAGCGGTATTGGTAATACATGTTTGTAATGTATATCAAAGTATGAATCTCCGTCATGTTTTCCATACCTAATGGTTACTGCATACCATGCATAGTCATCTGCGACAGATTGGAACTCCATCAAATCACAAATGTTTTGTTCAGCATCTGCCATTATTGGACTCTGGAAACTTTGATCAGCCCCATCTTCTTAAAATGAAATGTGGATGTGGATGCGCAGCAAGAACAGTTTAACCATAAAACTTCTATCACCGGGTAACGAAGAAACTCAAACGGTGTGGAGATTATAAATAATTAGAGAGGTGTAAAAAATAATGTATTACTATTTAGACACATTCAAATTGATTATTATAACCTAATATTAATTATAACTGCTACATGTTAGTTATTGGAAAAGCTGTGGATATGATTAAATTGAAGAAGGATTTTGATAGCCAATTTGCCATCAAAGTTTGGGGTCTAGCACAACAAATACTAGGCATGAATATCATAAGTGATAGAAAAGAGAAATGTTTTTGGCTTTCATAGGAAAAATAAATTGACAAATAAAAAAGCTGTGGATATGATTAAATTGAAGAAGGATTTTGATAGCCAATTTGCCATCAAAGTTTGGGGTCTAGCACAACAAATACTAGGCATGAATATCATAAGTGATAGAAAAGAGAAATGTTTTTGGCTTTCATAGGAAAAATAAATTGACAAATAAATTAAGAAAGAGTTTTAGTTTTAATATGAAGGATGCCAAGTTATTTGGTACATCTCTTGCATCTCACTTCAAAGTGAGTGTTGATTCGTTTACTTGTGATGATAAGGAGAAGGAATAAATGAGTAAAATTCATTATTTTTCAGTGTTTGGAAGCTTGATGCATGTCATGGTATGTACTCAGTTATACACTCCATATTTAATGAGAGTACTTAGCATATTCTTAGCAAATTTGGGTAAACAACACTCACAAATCGTAAATAAGATTTAGTGGTATTTCAAGGGTGTTACTCATTATTGTTTATGTTTTGGTAATAAGGATATTTTTATTAAAGCTTATACAGATTAACATACAATTTCCATTTTGGTATTTTTTCTATAGTTTTTTGGGTCCCAAACTTATGAGGCCATTTTGAGGCCTTAAACGACATTTTTTTTACTCAACAATGCCCAATAAAGGTTCAAGGGTTGTATTGAGCCATTTGGAATGTGTACTCCTTGACTAAACCTAAGCACCCCAAACTAAGATTGTATGCAAAAGTGATGCCCTAAGGAAGTTGACGTATCAACTACACCCATCGGGGCCATGATCCATATCGATGGCCACCCACCTTTTCCAACTAGCTCAAAACAGTTTTGCAATTTTGGTAATTTACTATTTTTACGAGTTTTTAAATGCCACAGCCATTTTGAGGGCCTAAATGAAGATTTCTCGGGATCTAGGTTCTCAATAATAGTCGAAGGCTCTGATTGATACCCCTAAATGAATCTCCTCAATGATACCTTTCCAATGAGCTATCGTGCGCCTAAAACAAAGATCGTATGCAAAAGTTACGACCCTGAGAAATTGATGTACTAACTTGAGTTTTGTCGCTTCATCTCCTAGGGTTAGGTTTTTGGATGTCTAGGGTTTTTGACATTCATTCTTAATGTAAAGAGGCCTTCAGAGCCTCATTGTAACCATCTTCTTGTGAATGCAAGGAGCTATCACATCTCTTCTTAAGGATAAGCTGCCACCATTCTAGCGAGTCTTTCACTATGTATTTTTACAGTCTCTATACATTTCTTTCATTAGTAGAAATCATCCATTAGTGTATCCTTGTGTTTATGGTTGCATCTCTTATACATTTCTATTATATTTGTATATATTTGTGATATCTCTATGAATTTCTTTATTATATTTTCGCTCTCATTTCGTGTTGAAAATAATCTGGATTAGTAGTATCAGGGCAGGTTGCTCTTAATTGTTTTTTCAGTGCATGTCCTCAATGAGGTCCGAGTATAGAAATTTGGGTCTCGAGCTTGTCTCTCTTGAATACAATATCTATTGCATGCCCAAGAAAACTTCCATGGTGGAAGAAAAGAAAAATGACGGAGTAGATGATCCTATCAATCTGTTGCTTGAGCAAGCTCTCATGCAACAGAGGGATGAAATGATGGAGACTTTTTCCCACATCCTTCATGCCTATTGATAACAATAGGCACAACTTCATCAAGCAACCACTTCGGAAGGACCTCTCCTTTCAAGGTACATGTTAATTTTGATATTTCCATATTTGAAGGTGAGATAGATGCAGATGCCCTAGACAAATGGTTAAATCTGTTAGAAGGTTATTTCTCTGTTCATAATTTTTTCGACACGGAAAATATCAACTTCTTACTCCTTAAAGCTCTGCCCCATGTCAAACAATGGTGGGAAACTTACTAGGAGCAAAGTTCCATAGAGGAGTCTGGAATATATGGGGTTGAGCCCACTTGGGATTTTTTTTTGGATGTGGTAAAGGAACAATATTACCCTCTTGGAAACTATGAGGACCAGTACATGAGATGAAACACACTGTGGCAAGAGAGGGGACAAGAAGTTTCAGAGTTCACCAATACCTTCCATACCTTGCGCACCAAGCTGGGTATCAAAGACTTCGAATGACATTTGGTTTTGAAATATCGTGGGGCTCTACATAGATACATCCAAACTGAAATGGATTTTCTGGACATCTCATCACTCGGTGATGCTTATCGATATGTTGTTAAAATCGAGTAGAAATTTAATTCTCAGAACAAACGAGAGTTCAGGTCTACAAATACACAACAAACAAAGTATGACAAAGATGACCCTAACAAACAGTCTCTCGAAAACCATTCCAAGCAACAGGAAAAAAAGGGTCATGGGAAGGCAAAGAAGGACACCCGAAAATGGTGTTATTTCCACAAAATCCCCTTGCACAACACTGATGAATGTCACTCAAAACAGTCATTGGTGGTCGAGATCAAAGACAAGGAGCTGGACCCTCATTTAAAATATGATTATGAAAATACTGGTAAAAGACAGATCATCGACACAGACCCCACTACTATTGTCACGACCACAACAATTCAACAAGAAGAACCAACAGATACTGAAGAGGGGGAGCACATTTTTCCATTCATAGATATGGGTGAAGGGGACCCCACAACATTTTATTGTTGATAGTGTAAGCCACAAGAACCTCATCTCATCAAAGTTCGTCAAATAGTTGGGATTGTCGACAACACCACACCCACAACCATACAACATCGAGTGGCTTCACCAAGGATGAGATCTTCATGTCAGCCAATAGTGTTGATTGTCATACAACATCCAACCCTTCAAGTATGAGGTATTATGTGATGTTTCCCCACTGGATGTCTTTGATGTTCTCTTGGGCCAACCATATATGTGGAGATGCCATGTTGTTTATGAGTCCCGACCCCACAGTGTCATTGCTTCTCTGGGGGGTCATCTCTACAGAATACTAGAGGTAGTTTTGACTATTGCTCCACCTAAATAGTTCCCCAAGGTAGTATCTCATATTGCAAAATTTATCTTCTTCACAATCTGTTCAAAAGGGGAACATAAGGACACTGTAACCACTACAACCTCACCCCAAGCACCTTCTATCCAACAGAAGAAGGTCGACAAGGTTGTGGAAAAACACAAATATTACTTTTGCGGATAGTCCTCTCTTACAACTCGTAATGTTGAACAACCTCACCCTTAACAGGTTTGTGATAGCCTTCCATAAACCGAACAACGTGACTTCTCCAACAAGGCAAGAAGCTCATCAAGATGCAGATTCATCAAACAATTTTTCCTCTCCCCCGAGAACTGAACGCAATGGATACCATTTCTTCCTAAGGAGGGATGATTGATCCAGGTGGATATCGGTGGCCACCCACCTTTTCCAACTAGCTCAAAACACTTTTCTGGCAATTTTGGTAATTTACTCTTTTTTTGTAATTTTTAACTTTCGGGACCATTTTGAGGGCCTAAATGAAGGTTTTTTGGGATATAGGTTCTCAATGATAGCTAAAGGTTCTAATTTACCCCCCTAAATGAATAACCTTGATGATATCTTTCCAACGAGCTATTGTGTGCCTAAAACAAAGATCGTATGCAAAAGTTACGACCCCCAAGAAGTTGATGTAGTAACTTACCCAAACGGGGCCCACATGAATTTTGGTGCTTCATCTCCTAGGGTTAGGTTTTTGGATGTCTAGGATTTTTTACATTCTTTCTTATTGTAAAAATTCCTTCAGAGCCTCATTATAACAATGTTATTGAGAATGCGAGTAGCCGTCACATCTCTTCTCAGAGATAAGTTGTCACCATTCTAGCGAGTCTTTCACTCTGTATTTTTATAGTCTCTCTACATTTCTTTCATTAATAGAAACTGTGCATTAGTGTATCTCTATGTTTATGGTTACATATTTGATACATTTCTTTTATATTATTGGATATCTTTGATATCTCTATGCATTTATTTATTATATCTCCGCTCTCATTTCGTGTGGAAAATAATCCAAATCAGGCCAACAAACCTTTTAGTGTTTTATCTTCTTGGATTAGGGTTTTGGATGTTTAGAGTTTTCTCATTTTATGTTAAAAGGCATTTGGAGCCTTATTGTAATGATCATGTTGTGAATGTGTGTTACACATCAAAATGTCACATTTGTGTTTCACATCCTCAGTGTCACGAGTGTTGCAAAGTGATGTATGCACCTCGGTAAGTGTTGCATGCACTGCCACAAGTGTCGTATGTACCTTCGCAAGTGTTTCATTCACTTTGTGAGGTTTCACTACCCTTGAAACCATTAAAAAAGTTGTTCATGACCCCTAAGTCATATTGGAGGAGGAAACCCATCATTTCTAGGTCAAAACACATATTTTCCTTGAAAAAATCGACCTAATTTTGAGCATTTATGAAGGGTGGCACCCCCCTCGCCATGCTAGGGGAGTGAGATGGTGCCCCGTATACCATATTAGGGGAGCACCACTGCTAGGGTGGAGCCCTATCTCTAACTAGGGGGAGTTCCATTCTTGTTTATGGAAAATGGGGGATCTCCTCCACCTTATTCTATGGGTCAACTCTTTCAGATTCGGTTGGTATTGTTCCACCCCTATGCCTTGGATTCACTTTACACTTTGATCCATACCTCAAGGAGCCATATCCTCAACCATATCCCTCATTTTATCATGGTGGTTCTGCCTCTCAAGCCTATATATTGAGGGATTTCCAAGGTTAAGTGAGGAGGTAATGAGTGAGAGTATCGTCATTTTGATCTTAGTAGATTCATGCAAGGGATGAACGAGGATAGATTCGAGAGATTGTTGATGCATTAAGTGTGGTCTATAGATATTCTCTTTGGGTCCTCATTTGAATATACTTGGCCTATTTCCTTCAAGCTTGTGTATTCTTGCATGTGCTTGTCTATTGTTGCTTCATTCATTTTAGATGAAATTATTTTAACTAATCAACTATAGTAGGAGATAACCATTTCTCTTTTCTTCCTATTGTAGGTATCAAGTTGTACCAGGGATTTTGAGCATCAATCTCACAGAATGGAAGGAATGAGGACAATCTTAGAAACAAGGTACATCATTCAATTTCTCCCTCTTTCTTCTTGATAGGTTAAAACACGTTTAAAAGGATGTTAGTGTCCAGTTAAAGTGTTTATGTCTTTGTATAGGGGTTTCTAATCCAAGGGAGGTTTCATCCATTCACAAAAAAAACATTATGCAATAGAAATTGACGATTCTACTCTGGATGGACTTTGACTAGTCGTTGCTTGGAGCATCTAACTCATTTTCGTATCATTAGATCTTGTTTGTTGCTTCATTATGATCTAATTCCCTTCCCCTCTTCTTCAATGGATATATCAAAGAGTCATTGATTATATTTTCTAAGTTTTATCCTTTTTGAGCAATTTTACGAACTTTTCAGAAG
Organism: Picea engelmannii; assembly: GCA_009831015.1. Lineage (NCBI taxonomy): Eukaryota > Viridiplantae > Streptophyta > Pinopsida > Pinales > Pinaceae > Picea > Picea engelmannii. The sequence goes on from ML789198.1 coordinate 36,270, forward strand.
AGTGGAACTCCCCTACAATTCATACCAAGGTGCCACTTAACTCACCAACACTCCCCAGAGGCCTGCTAAAGGGCACCATTATCTAACTGGAGCCCTCCAAATCCTGCTACAAGGAGCCATTCCTCTAAATGACACTTTGTATCCTTGAGAACAAGGTAGCCAATCCCCTTGTTTTGGCTTTTTTGCCCCTTTCTGCTTTCTCTTTCTCAGTCTGATATGGAGGGGATTTTTTCCCGAAGAATCCTGATTGTATTTGACTTTGTTTGTCCTAAGAATTTGACATTTATCAATCATTTATGTTTCTCCCTTGATTTTGCAAACTTTATTGTAGTTGTGGTCCCCTTAGGTTAACATAATCCCTTGGTTCCTTCTGCCTTTGATTTTGTATGATCTTTGTCTCATAAAGCTTTCATATTTCTTAGTTGTTTAGGAATTTTTCGTCAAAATAGGGTTTCCATAGGTTTCTTAGTATTGAACCTTCATGTCTTCATTTGAAACATCTCACTTTTATATACGATTGGGACTCTTATGCTTACCACAACCCAACTTGATTTATTTTTTGTGTTTATCATTGTTTTAGGATTTTCATGAGTGCTTGTCTTCTTTCTCTTTTTCATCTTTGAGTTCTTTATTGAATAAGTTATCCCATACTTATTGTCTTCCAGTTCTCATCACTTTGAGTGAACTTTTTTTGATTTCTTTTTTTCCTCTTAGTTCTCCATAGAAAACATATATCGATTTCATCTTAATGTTAAGAAGAAGAAACGTTTTCATATCTCCTTGCACACATAATAAAATGAAGAAACTCTTTGCATTCACTAGGATTTTTTTTTTCGTTTATGTTTGGAAAAAGAGATAGTTTTTCATGTGCATTTTGGTTTTCAGAAACATTTTCTTGGTAGTTTGGCATCATCTTGATCATGGAATTTGAAATTTGTATTTTTTTGAGTGCTTCCTTTTGTTAAGAAGAATATAACTCATTTTCTTCCCATACATATAATTCATAGAAAGAAATAACTAAATATCATTCTTTTTCATTCCGTTGGAGTCGAGTCTCTCTTACATCATCAGTTCATCTTCGTGAAGCCTTTGATTTAAAAGCCATTAAAAACAACCATGCACTGAAAAATTCCACTATAATTTTTTTTGGTTTTAGCACACCAATAGTAGAACATGATTAGTGTCTTTGGAATAGGAAAAATGAGTAAAGTTTCCAAGACTACTAAAGAAAATTTAGAGAACTAAATATTGTACAAATCCAAATTTTGTATAAGCATAGCCATGAACCCCCTCTCACATAGGGTCTAAACATGAGTTCGCGTGTGGGAGAGAAACACAGATTACCCCTCCAAAGCTTAACCAATCTTAGGGGAAAGACCATATATTGGTGGTTTTTCTTGAGAAACCACTTGTTTCATTTGGTCTTGGTGCTTCGTGAACTATGAATTTGTTTGGGGCCCTTTGGAGTCTTACTGTTCCACTTGTCTTTAGTTATCTTGAATAACTTCATACTTTAATATCCTTCCCATATGTTAGGTCCTGACTTTCAACCATACCTTCTTGGAGGCTAACTCTGAGTTGGTATACTTAGTGTACTTTCCTATATACCTACATAGGTGACTATGGAGGGATTCCCATGCTACCTGGGGATGACATCATATCACACTCTCAGTACTATTGGAGGGTGATCCTATGAAAGTGATGGTTTCTTGCATCGAGAAGGAATGTTACATGGAGGTCAGGGTAACTTCTTCTCATTTCTTCGTTGGCATCCTTATATCCCATATTCACAAGATCCTTGAGCCTATTGTTTCTTGGTTGATTTATTTTAGTTTTCATAGGAGTGTGTTTCTTTGACTTTCGTAGTGGGACTTAGGATCAAATATTTCACAATATTCAACGTATCGAACCTAACATTCAGAAACATCAACATAATATTTCTTTCAAAGCAATGATCATAGATCACACTTATGAAACCGGGAGTGTTGCTCCCAGAAGTGGCCATCACGTTAAAGAAAAAATTGCATATTTTGTGGATCCTCTATTTACTAATCCATTCGTGCAATCACTCATTGATCCACTATCCACAAGATATGTTGATTCTTATTCTTCTTATCAATTATCACCTAGTTCTACCACTACACAATCTTTTGGCACAAACCCTTCATCATTTGGTTTTCTTGAAGGACTTGGGAACTCATCCTTTTGAAAAACTCATGTAGTTGATATTGATAGAGCTTCTAATTTACCGGAAACCTCTATGACCCCGGTAATCTTGACTCAACCACTTTTTCATTCATCTCCTTCCGCACATGAGTTAAGTAATATTCTTGCTTCACTGTTTACCCACATGCACACACCAAGTGATTTACTTGGTCATTCCATCAGTCAAATGGCTAGTAGTCAAGTCATTCACACAACCACAGTTACACAACCTACTCTGACTCCATCTCATAGATAGAAGATTAATACACCCTACATTAGAGGTCAATATTCAATGGAAGGCCAACCTTTAGTTGGGGGCCAACCTATAGTTGTAGTGAAATTTTTTACTGGGGGGAAACCTACATGGTTTCAACACCAACAAGCCTGGGGAAAAGATGATCCTACAATTCCTTCTATCCCTACTACCACTAGCATATATCGTAGAAATCCATATCGAGGAGTTTTGAATCCTTTGTAAGATCAACCCAATCCGGAGGGAATTTCTCTGCAAGGAATTATTCCCTATCAATCTGTAAACCCCATGATTTTAATGTAACAGTAACTTCCACCTCCATACATGGGGGGACCATCAGGTCAACCACAATATCTAGGAGGTCCACTTTTTCAGTTACATTACATGGGTGGAAAAAGAGGAAATCCACCTTACATGGGTGGACAACCCGAGAAACCACCATACATTGGCGTAAAAATAGGAAAACCACCTTACATGGGTGGAAAACCCAGACAAACACTATACATGGGAGGATCATTTAGTTTTGTCGTCTCACCGCAACATGGATATGGTCCTCCTAGTGTTCCCACACAATATGGTTATCACCATTATCCATAGCCTAAACGACATCTTCCATTCTTGGCTACATTAGATCTGTCATGTTTAGCAAATAATCTGATCCTTCATGCCATGTTTTGGCCTGCCATCACTTCCAAATGACCATCTGACATTCCAAAATTTGACGAAAAAATTGGAGAATATCCTAACAATCATGTTATGACTTTCCATTTATGGTGTTCTTCCAACTCTTTCATGGATGATTCCATTCATCTTAGTCTATTTTAGAGAGAACTTACAGGTGCATCAGATAAATGGTATATTGAATTTCCACGTAACTCCTTTTCCAGCTTTGACTCTCTTTCCATGGATTTCCTAATGCATTTTCAACTGCCTATACGGTATGAGACTAGTACAAAAATTTTAACCTTGCTCAGAAAATCCTCTTCCATCCACATATCTGATTATATCAATGAGTGGAGAAGGAAGAGATGGTTGATTAAGGCTCCAATTTCAGACCAAATCCTCGTGGATTAGTTTACAAAGTCGCTCTTTCCTTCCATTTCCCATGATGTTTCTATTGGAAAAATTGTTACTAAGAAGAAGACTATTAGGTGTGCACAATATTTGGACTTGGTTTATTCCGAGTTAGATGCACGTTATGATCTGATCCCTAATTCTCTTGTTCCATCGAACGATCAATCAAGACTTTCTTCAGAACCCAGTTCCCTTCCAAACACCAACATTACTTCCTCTCCTACTCAAACGTCTAAGGTGAAAGTGGTCCAACCATTTCATCTCAACAACCAGTAGGTTAGAAGAAACAAAAAGATAAATCCAATAAGTCTTCTAACGATCAAGATAATCCTAAGATTGTTTATACTCAACCAACTAGGAAGCCTAAATATCCTTGTAAGATTTGTGAGGAAGACCACTAAATTAAATATTTCCATAATCATGAGGATATCGATAAATACATAAAGGGTACCTCCCAACCAGTTCAAAAACCATATTTGGTTGCAAAAAATCCAGCTCCTTTGCAAGGGGGCAACATAGGTCATTCCCACCATGGGGATGCTTCCACAAGAACCTCTAAGTGGTACATGTTTAAGAATATTAATTTCATGACTCGAGTGAATACATATGACACCCCTCCATGTGATTAGATTAAATGAAAGGTTGTTGATCAACCCTCTAGTTCCACTCCTCCTCCATCTTCCAATCCTCTTCAAATTGAGAGGCCATATCTAACACAGTGTTGCGCCCTCCCAAGAGAGTAATTTGAAAGGTGACATTTAATCCCAATGATCGTGTTGCCAAAAACTACAACATCGTTGAAGATTTGGCGCAAGAGTCTTATGCTATGTTATCCCTCAAAGATATAAAACACTTTCCATGATCCAGGTGGATATCAGTGGCCACCCACCTTTTCCAACTGGCTCAAAATAATTTTCTAGCATTTTTGGTAGTTTTTCGAGTCCTAAACTTTCGGAGCTGTTTTGAGGCCCTAAACGAGGTTTTTTGGGCATCAAACATCCGAAAAATAGGATTATGTTTTGAACTTGATATTTGTTGTCAACAATTGTAGTCCTTAGATAGATCTTTCTAACAATGTATCATGTGCATCAAACAGAGATAATATGCCAAAGTTATGCCCCTTAGAAGTTGATACACCAAACTACCCAAAATGAGGTCCACAAAACTATTGGCTTTTCATCTTGCAGGGTTGGGGTTTTGTTTTTTTTTATGATAAAAAGACCTTTGGAGCCTCATTGTAAAATCATCTTCTTGTGAATGCGAGCATCCATCACGTCTCTTCTCAGAGATAATCTCCCACCATTCTAGCGAGTCTTTCACTCTGTATTTTTATAGTCTCTGTACATTTCTTTCATTAATAGAAATCGTATATTATTGTATCTTTGTTTTTATGGTTGCATCTCTGATACATTTTTGTTATATTATCGGATATTCGTGATATCTTTTTACATTTATTTATTATATATCCACTCTCATTTCATGCTGAAAATAATCTGAATCAGTGCTATCATAGTAGGTTGTTCTTGATCGTTTTTTTTAGTGCATGTCCCCGATGAGGTCCAACTATAGCAAGTTGGGTCTCGAGCTTATCTCTCTTGCATACAATCACTCTCGCACGCCCAATAAACCCTCCATGGCGAAAGAAAAAAAAATGACCGAGTAGACGATTCTATCAATCTGTTGCTTGAGCAAGCTCTCACATGACAAATGAACGAAATGATGGAGAATCTTTCCCACATCCTTCATTGTCTGCCAATAGAAACATGCACATATTCATCAAACAACATAAACTTTGGTTATCTTAGGACTTTTTTGGAGGATGAGGAGGGGCCAAAGCCTCACTACCTCTCAAACTAGAAAGAAAAAAAACCAATACTCCTAACATAACCAACGTTAATGTGGTGGAGGATGATGAATAACCAAACATAAAAAATTCGCACATAAACAAAGTTTATGTTGTTTGATGAATATAAATATCCTCATCCTCCTAGGTATAAATAT
>ML789198.1:44070-74183 GCA_009831015.1 Picea engelmannii
TTATATATATATATATATATATATATATATATATATATATATATATATATACTTGTTACTAATATTTTTTTAAATGACATGCATTAACTCCATATTAAGCATTGAAGGAATTACACATCTCAGTTATATGGAGAAGTAAAAGGAATATATGGGAGGAATATGAATTTTTTTACTTTCAATTACTCTATCTCTTTCTATAGAACTATTTTACTGAGGATGGATATTGAAATATTTTATTTATGGCTCATATTGAAACACTTTTTTGTTATTAATATTTTTTTTAATATCACTTGTTAACTCCCTCTTAAACATTCAAGGAATTACAAATCTCTCTCATATTGAGCTATTTCAATGTCCATCACCATAATATATCACCATTTTTGAAAATGAAAATCATATTCTCTAAGTTATTTTTAAAATATTTATAGCAATACCAATCTTTCTAAATAGTCAAAAATATGGTGCTTTTGAAACCCTTCTCTTAAAGCTTTTCTATCACATAAACAAAATTCTAAAAAAATCTAACTAATATCTTACCTTGGTAAAAATTCCATAAACCAATTAATCATTTCAATAAACATTAACCATAATTAAAATTATAAATTATATTTTTTCATAAATTTAATAATCAAACTATTGAATTAAAAAATTATCTTATGATATGATAAATAACTAAGTCTGTTCATCTGTCGATANATATATTAAATAGAAAAGGAAGAACCTGTTAGATTATGATTTTAGAAAAAGGAGTACAAGTGACACACAGGTGCCAACTGTCCTCCCTATGTAGGAAACCAAGACAGCTAGCCTGCCCATAGTAGCATGCAAAAGAAGAGAGTTCACTGCACCACCCTGCCCGTAGGAAACCAGGGTGTCCATTCAAAATTGACGGCATTCTTACTGTTCTAATGCTTATTGTTCTAATGCTAACCCTACTAACAACTACAAAGCTACAGCTCTGGTAAACGACTACAGAAAAAGATTTGGAAAACATGCAAGACACAAGAAAACCTAATCCCCAGAGTCCTCGTGAGTTTCCTTCTCTTTTCCACTGCTGGTTGGGATGGCGAATGGATGAGAATAGGTTGGGCATTGTTGCCGAGGAGTGGCGCTGGAGTAGGCCGCATAGAGCATGTCCAAGCATTGGCTGACGCAGACTACTCTGAAGAGTTGGTCATCGACCAAGCTTCGAACTTCGAATATCAACTGCAAATGCTCTGGGTGCAGGAGGGGTGGCGAGGGCGGCGTTTGCGGTTCATTTTTTGTTTCCCTTCGGCCCGACACCTCCATGTTTGTCTGCAATTCGATGGGGTTGTTCGGTGGCTCCTCCTCGACCACGTAGGTGGTGTGCTCGTCGTTTTGCGTTGTGCAAGGACCTGTGCCACCTGTGGAGCGGGGTAGTGCTTCTGCTGCAACGAAACAAGTCGAGGGATCCCAATTGTCTGGTACAGTAAACATCTTGCTCTCCGAGAAGTCTGGTGGGAGTTCCAAGTCCAAGTCTTCCTCTACGAAAGTTTTGGGGGGTGAGCTAGCTGCCGTGTTCACCTGATGCCATCTCTGCCTAACCACGCTCACGGCTCGCTGAAAGTTCCTGTGCCTCTTCCTTCTGGAGTCGGCAGCGTACCAGCCGGCTCCCCTGTGGGGTTTCCCTCTGAGCCTCGGCATGGCAGGAGCAAAGCTAGTACGCCGAAAACACCACAACTACACCGATGTTCAACAAACTTCGAACTCACCCAGAGATTTCCGTCAATGATGCTGGAGGGATAGATTATAATGGCTGCCATTAAAGCCACGAGCTTAATGCTCTTGCTATCCGTCCTATGAAAGCTCGTGCGAAGCCCCATCAGAGAACGGAAGTCGACGGAGGTAATGCCATTCATAAATGACTGAGTGTGTGGTGACAGCCATTATAAATGGCCTCTCCCATACCGCCTCCCCATGGTTCCTCTTGTCCACGTGTCATTAAATTGTTATATTAAATATATATATATATATATATATATATATATATATATATATATAAGATTTATAAGAAAGCATCTATCCAAGGATGTATTTATAACGAAAATAAATGGAAACATAAACTTCTCATTTATAAACATCATATTTATGAAAAAAACTAGCTGAAAAACCTACACCTCCCCTCCTTTATTTATTCATTAAAAAAAAATAATATCCTCTCCTTATTTATTTATTAAAAAAAACGGAAAACCTAAATCTCTACGAGAAATTGAATGGAAAATCGAAGGGGAAGCCACTTCGCTGGCAATTTTATCTCTCCTCATTGATCGATACCCAACACTTTGGTTCCTGCGTCGGATTAATGTGGCGTACGGGCAGATTAGATTATCTGGGAAGTCTCAAAAAGCGCGAAAATGGTATTAAACATTTCAAAACGATTCCCACACTTCACTAAATTGCGGATCGGCTGAGTAGTGCACCAATTATGGATGCCATCACGTATTTATATTTCCTATGTTTCGCTTAATTGTCACTTAAATTTTATCAAAATAACCAACGAGGCATTGATATATCGTTTCTTCAAAAACAAGAGGAAGGAAACAGGTCAGAGATGAGCTTTAAATCTAAGCAGCTGGCTGCACGCACTGTTGGGTAGTTGAAGCAAAACATAGTATTTATAATAGAACATAAATTAAGCAAATCAAATATGCATAAAAATCAAGCATAAACTCAAATCAGGAAAAAACCACAAACTACAATATATATAACATTCATTACTCAGTTACACAAACTAATCATAAATAAATCACATAATTACATTAATAATTCATTAATAGATTGCATACACATTTGCATCTGTATGTGACTATATGAAAAAATTCTTTGACATGTTTCCAACATGACCAAGTGCATCCTTAATCCAAACTCTGAACGATTGAAAAACTCTACTCTGATCTTCCTGTGCATAAACATAACATCCTGCACGATCCTTATTTTCATCATTAAATATCATAGTTTAGAGGGCCATACATTGAAATATCCAAGGTTGGCACTACCAGTGATTCTCACACGCGTGCAAGCACTTTTATATGGTGTTTCACTGTTTTCATACTCCAGAGACTTGAAAATTTTCAAATCTAAAAAAACAGAAATTTGAGATTGTATATAGGATCTATTTGAGATTCATGAAAGCACACAGCCTGAACCATCTACTAAATAGAAATGTGTATATGAATTCCAAGAAATGCAAGGAACATTTGAAGTGGGTATTGATTTAAAATATAAAAATAATAGCTTTGAAATTGGGTATTGATTCAAAATATATAAACAAGCATTGGAAAGTGTCTATTGATCCAAAAATGATCAAGAATAGCTTTGAAAATGGGTGCTGAATCAAAGTATATAAAGAAGAGTTTTGAGTTTTGAAAGTGGGATTGTTTCAAAAATATATAAAGAATACTGATAATTAAACCAGTCTCATTACTGTTATTTCTCCGTGTTTATATTTTAATGTCATAACGAAAACCCTAATTTCTTCATACTTCTCCTATCGTCGGTTTGTCGCTTCTTTCGCTACTATCCCCAGGCTCATCTGGCACATTCAGATCGGAACCAAGAGAACCCTTGACTGGCACATTCAGACCGAGAACAGGAGGGGCCTCGACAGGCTGATTCGGATCGGGATGATTTAGTTTTTGCTTCTTTTCCGCAGTGTTAAATTGCGTTTCCTTACGGTTTTTGCTTCTTCCCCTCAGTGTGCCAACAGTTGTTTCCTTGGTAATATTCTTTCGCATATTTTCATTCTGGAAGTTTGAGTTACCTGAGCTGGATAAAGACGTTGATCCCTCATTTTCGTAATGTTTAAGCTGGATAAGAGAAGCATTCTTGCAAGTATGCCTGGAGCGCACATTGGACACACTTTGAACTTTACTTTTCAACACATGACCATGATTTGCAACAGCGGCAGGCATGCTACTGCGAACATTCTGGGCCTCACCATTCTTCTTGTTTTCCTCTAATGGCCTCTCAAAAAACTGTATAACCGGGTGAGCTTCAATGCTTACAGGTGACAACAAGCGGATATCCTGAGCGGTAAGGACGGTATGTTCACCTGACCGTCTTTCCATAAAACCTCGACAACATAAACTGTCTGTGCAAATGACAACTGCAATCAGATAATATGTGTTACTATCTGGGTGTAACAATACCGTATATAACTAAAAATATTCATGTAACAATACATTGACCCAAAAACGTCTTTCCATCATCTATATATATGAAATCTAGGGTTATAATCTCAGATGCTGCTAAAGCATTTGGTCTACTCATAAAATCTTAAACTAGAATAGCATCTGCATGTAATTATGATCCGTCATACCTGTATGATGCAAGGAATTAAAAAAAAGAAACAAAAATAAACAGGTGAAAATTTAAGGAACCTCTTTCACAACCTTTTCAATCTTTTTCAGAACTGCATCAAAATACTGAAGCTTTCTTCTTGTTTGAGCGGTAAGCAGCACAAATGGGTGTTCCTCTTTGCACATCGCGGCACTGCCAAAATTTTAATTGAATGGACCTGCATCGAAATCTCGCTCTCGTTTCCTGGACTTGGTTGCTGTCTTTCAAATTCACACTATAAGCGTGCACACTATAAACCTGCCCTATTCCATTTAGACCTTCGTAATACACTGCACACTATAAACCTGCCCTATTCCATTTAGACCTTCGTAATACACATCAAAGTATGAAGCTCCTTTAGGCTGTCCTTCACGCTCTCCGCACCAAATGACTGCATACCATGCCTCGTCTTCTGGAGATTTAAACTCCAGATGTTGAATGGCTTCTTCAGAAATGGCTATTATTGGACTCTATGGATTCTTTGATGAGAAGAATGTTCATTAAACCGGATGCGTAGATGCCCAGCAAGAAGAGTTAACCAGACGGCATGCGCTCCTAAGTAAGCTTACAACTTTCTCACCCGAAAACCCCGAAATTCTTGATCAGTTGGAGATTTTTCAAAAAGAGACAGAGAATGGTAAGTTAAAAAATAAAGCAGCACAATTAACAATTTCCCTTTTACTTATAACCCACCAATTTCCCTTTTACTTATAACAATTTTCCTCAAATCTAGAATAAAGTTATCTATATTCGTCACCACTAAAAAGTCCACAGTGATATTGTTTAAAAAAAAATTGTTCTCGTCCATTAGAGCGCCCATTAGTCTGTCGATTAGAATGTACATTCAAATGCACCATTACAATGTCTAAATTCGAATTTCTTAATAAATCTACAATGATGTTTTAATCTATCCAAATTATATTCTAATTAAATGTCCGGTTTAAACTCATTTTGTAGGAGGATGCTCATGGATTGAAAGTAAGAACTATTCCTAACTCCATTAGTAAATCTTTGTAGTGTTATCTTAATGATCACAAATCATGCTATATATCTTAATTTGGATTGATGTTTTAATCTATCCAAATTAGATTCTAATTAAATGTCTGGTTTAAACTCATTTTGTAGGAGGATGCTCATGGATGGAAAGTAAGAATTATTCCTAACTTCATTGGTAAATCTTTGTAGTGTTATCTTAATGACTACAAATCATGCTATATCATAGCAAGGTATTAGGTGGGAAGATATATTTTGACTTTTCCTCCATTTTCAATATCCTTAGGGTTAATGAAAGGGTAATTAGCCATGGTGGTAAGGATGCGATGACCGAAGGTGATTTGAGTTTTAAGGTCAGATTAGGATGATGTGGTGGTGGGAAAGACATACACCACAAAAATGTAGAACATATACATAACTCTATTTCATGGATATATAGAAGGGGTTTTGGTTGAAGTATCATGGCCGACTAAATCGACTAGGGATGCATTGACAACCCCACTTCAATGAATTAATGAAAACTTATGGGTGGATCAATTTGTAGAGTGATAGAGGTGCAATTTGATCTTCCATGGGATGAGGAAAATATTTTAGAGGAATGAGAGGTAGATTGATTGATTTGATCGTTGGAAGAATTGGTTCTACAAATCAAAATATCAATTCAAATGTGAGAAAGGATGAGGGTTTAAGAGGACACGACCTATTGAAAGGATGATATCAAAAAATGAACGTTTCTTAGATTAAGCTTAATGTCAAGAATATGAAATTTATGTTGTGAGAATATATAATATAGGATCAATTTCTTTTACATGAGTGAGCTACATTGGTAGGGAAATGTTTTGTAGGATAATCTCTAGTAAAACTTTATCCCAGTGGATTAGGATGGTATCCCATGAACAAATGGAATATACCTCCATATTCCACATGTTTGGGAAAGGAAATATTTCTTTCATTTTTAATAATGGATAGTGTTACCCCCTATGTCTAGGTATAACTAGAGGAGATCATGTGTCATGGCCTGCAATGGAGACTATGATCTGAACCGTGATGATGAGCAACATGTTGAGAGATGGAAACCCAACATCCCCCCTTATTTTCCTCTATAGATATAGATTAGCCAAATCTAGTCACATCCAAAAAATCTATTGTATTGGAGATGGTAAGTCAATGTCACCATGAAGTATGCCAGTCCTTCTTTCATGCGAAGTGTTGCACATAATTTGTTGGGCATCTTGATGAAGATCATTGGTTTACGTTCGATAATGGATCATTGGCTTGGGAAGTTGTGTTAGGTACCTTGCTTCACCTTGGTGGTAAGCTTCTATGCCCTAGTCGTGCCTTGTAACCACCTAGGGAAAAGGGGTACTACTGAGGGGCCCTCACAGGGAAATGTTCTATTCCCTGTCGTATTTGACACCTTCCATCCTAGAGCCTCTCAGAGTGTAGTAAAGTTCGGTAATGGTTCATGGTAAATTTTCTCATGAGAAGAAGGGGATGAAGGCTTAGAGGCTGATACAAGTACTCTATATGTATATTCTATGCTAAAGATAAAGGCCACCATAAAAGTCACAGGCCAGATTGAGATCCATCCCCTCTATTGGTAATCACCCCTTGTCCTAATGTGAATGAATGCACAATCATAATAGGACTATAGGCTAGTAAAAATGAAGGAATAAAGCTTGAAACTTGTAAACGAGACTTCCAAATAGTAACTAGGTTTCAAAAGGAAATTAAGGGGTTAGAAATGAAAAAAGTACCAAGGAAAGGGTATCTCAAGAAACAAGTTCTTCCTCTATAGTGCCCCCCGTAGATATGGATTTAATGACACCATAAGCCATGAAGTAAGCCCTAATTCATATCACTATCACACTTACTCTTGAAGGGTTTCCTTCTTTCATTATTTACCTCGGGACCTATCCCTCTACACTGGTCTTTTATTTGTTGTCTAGGTTGGCACACCTAATAGGTTTAGATGAAGGAACTCCCATATTTAAACTTGCCAAGTCACATAAGGTCTGGCGATGGTGTGATGCTTGAAGGGAATACTGAGGTGAATCATTTACATGGCTTATATCTTAAGTAACAACTTACTTTCCATGATTTAAGGACTAATAACTTTCATGAACCTTGTTTTACCTTGGATTATGCTCTACATTGTTTTGTATGGCCCTAACATGGTTCTTTAAGGGACATCCTAGGTTCTCACTGATTCTCACATAGGACGTTGTGCCCTTATTGAAGGAATTTGACAAGTGTGATATAGGGACATGAGTCATCCAGTGACTTACCATCTTCTAACATGAGCTCTAACATCCTTTGAGCATTGGACAATGGATAAATGAGATTGGTTCAAGAAGATTTGGTCATGATGGCACATAGATGGGATAAAATCCCACATGTTGGGTAGAGCACCCCAAGTCTTATTATTCACTGGAACCGGGAAATTGCAGTAGAAGAAGAATATATATCACTAAGAGATGAGATGCATCCTCCTTTTCCCTTGATGCAACACGATCCTAAAGGTTGGCCTCAATTTGACGATGTCATATTCTAGGGTTTGATGGAAACTTGGGGAACCAAAGATGATTTGGCATGACAATGGATGAGGAGACATGCCTTTTCCATTTTTCCACCTCTAAATGATGCCACATGGACTTTGGAGGCACTCTCTTAGCCTTTGAAGGCTTGTAATCACCACACGTGTGGCAATAGTGATGTTTTATTTGCATTTTATCATTTTGTAGAGGATACTTGAGGGGTACAACCCAATTCTTTTTGTTATTTTTCTTGTTATGTGGAAAAAACATTCTTTCTATCCTCATATATAAAATCCAATGATAATATTCATTTGGAGTGTCACAATTCCTCACAAATTATGGGGTTACATTCCTAAAAAGTTTGCAATTTCATCCTTCTTAGAATTTTTCTCTTATGCACTATGCCTGAAGGAGGTTCATTGTGGATGGTTCAATGATCATTTGGATGAATAATATATGTAACTAGGGTTTCATGCTCTTGATATTTGGGATGAAGTAAGTAATTTTTTCAAATTTTATCTTGTCATGTTAATGTTAATGGTTGAATTACTATCTTATTGTGAGTATCATTGTTTTGTTGAAAGCCTAAGAGGAAGACATATGTGATTCTCTTCTTCAAAAAAAGTTATTTGTCCAAGTTTGTGAAGCATCCTTGCTAGGGTTAAAATCCTAAGGCCCAAAAGTGCTTTCACTTTAGGTCTTTAAACCTATATTTATATCCTTGACCCAAGTGAAGCTACAAGAAGGGAAAATGACATCTAGGGACCAAACATGATTTCACCCTATTAGCATACTTTTTCACCCTCCAATCAAATCTGATAATGAAGAAATGAAAAATAGAAAAATCTTTGATTCAAGGAGAGAATGCCCCAAATTTTTAAAAGCAAGCCTCCTCTCCATTCGGGTCGGTGCATGCAAACCTCAGAAGGGAGTCCCTATGTACTGAGCTTATGATTTGAACCAAATGTTTTGGAAAAAAAAATAAAAAGTAACATCAAATTTTACTTAGACTATGTGTAAACACGTCACCAACATGGTAGGTAAAGATGGTATAGTTTTACTTGGAAGGACCTTGTAGTGTTAGCATGATAAAGATGAAATAAAAGGAAGAGAAAACCACTTAAAATATGGATGATTATCATAATAAATGGATATAAACTACTGATTGAGTTCATAAAGAGAGAACAAAATACCGACAACAGTGAAAGCCAGAAAGTAGTCACAACACTTATTTATTAATGGTTTCCAAAGGGTTGATTGCACCATATCAACAGGCACAAAAGTTAGAACTATGGTTATTCTCACACAAAGAAAGAGTAGATACTATAGTAGAAGAAAAATGAGAGAGATAAAGAGACGAATAAATGATTTTGCTATAGAAATACGACCACTAAACCATGTAGCTCACTCTAATATATAGTGAAGAGGGGAACACTTCCAAACAAGAGACCATGAGTGCACATGGATGGCTAAAGAAGGGAAGTAGAATGCATGATACAGTGAGAATCATGAATAACACATGTGCACACGAGGAGTGGAGTGATGGGAGAGTCAAAACACCTCGTCTGAGAGTCAAGAGGAGGAAAGGCATGAATAAGAGAAGGAAAAGGTGAGTGTGCCCTATATTTTAGGGAAGAGGGCACATGTGATGAAGAAAACACATGAGACAAACATATGGATTGGGAAACCAAGAGAGTAGGTAAGGAAAAATTGATGAGTTAAGTGCTTAGGAATAGGGAGAAGAGTACAAGTAAGGAAGAGAAGAGAGGTATGTTTTGCATGGTATAAAGAATTGCACCTTAGAATATAGGGAGGAGGCACACTATGGATTGGGGAAAGGGAGAAAAGTGAGCATGTGTGAGAGGAATGAGAGGTGAGGGAATAATATTGCTCGATATATGTGCTAGATACTAGGATATCAAGAAGGAGATGTGGCACATGGATAATAGTAGTAAAGTGAGGAAGAGGGAGAGTGCCACATGTATGGGAAGAGAGACGAAGTGAGGGGATCATATGAGAATGGAGAAGTAATTAATGAGAGGTGGAAACATTTCATTACGTTTTAAGAGAGGAAGAAAACATATGGAAAAGGAAAATGGGAACCAAATGCATGTTCTTGGGCTAAATTTGGCTAAGACATACACGTGTTATCAATTGGGAGAGAATGTGCCCTATTTTTTTTTATAGATTTGGCATTTAATAGATAAGAAAAAGGATTTTAATGGAATTAATAGCATGGAAAGTGATTTAATGATGAGTGAGAGGAAATTAAGTGAGTTATTTAAGCCTTTATTGGCTCGATCATTTCCATGTGTTGGGAAAATAATTTTTGGGACCAATTTTGGGAACTGCACTATGAGCGGAAAAGAAAGAAAGCCATTCGGTGCAATTTCACAGATAAACGTGTGCAAAATAAGGAAAGTCATTAGGAATTATCGGTCCATTAAAAAGGGATAAGCCCGAATGTAATTATATAAATATATAAAGGTTTTTGGGGTAGAAAGTAGTATGCGAGTATGAGAAAGTGAGTGAATGAAAATACTGTTGGACATATTGTCATTGATATGTTGTCATTGGTGTCAACAATTGATGTCATTGTGATGTGATGATAAGTTGTTAGGGTGAATTGTTATTGTTGAGTTATCATTGATGAAATTGTCATTGATGTCAACAATATAACACTTAGCAGAGAATGAAAATTTCAGATAGTATGTAGATATCAAAGCTCATAAGGAAAAGTGCATTGCAGAAACACAATTAGATCAAGTCGTGATCATTGGATATGCAAAGTGCTAGATCAAGGGTAGGGATTGATTGCGGAGCATGAAGGGAGAATTAAACAACATGTTAATTCCAATCTCACAATTAGTCTAGATATTCAGAATACAAGAGAAGGACCATTGGAGTACTCGTCAACGATCATATCAAGTCATGACCATTGAATATGAAAGCGTCAGATCAAGGGTAGGGATTGATTGCAGAGTGCAAAGGGAGAATTAAAAAACACATTGATTCCAATCTCACAATTAGTCTAGACTTTTGATCATCACCTGCCAATAGATCTACGGTTGGCATCAATTCCACTACCAAAATGAGTAGTTTCCATTGCGGAACTTGACAATAGTTTTAAACATCATGTTAGTGAGGACCCCGCAATCATCCCTGATCGTTGATCTGCTCCAAGACCATTCTCGACTGTTAGATCAAATTGAGTGGAAGGATAGAGTAATTCATGGACCTTAGATCATGGAAGTGACATATGTATGGTCAGCCCGACATTGACCATTTCGGCTAAAATTGACCAAAGGATATGTGCATCAAGGAATTTTAGTGAAAGCCAAAATTTTGAAGTAAATGTGAGCCATCCGATTGTAGGTAAATTTTTAAGAAAAAATAAGAGTCATTGGATTTAAACCAAGGAAAAGCATCATTGCAGAGAGATCGAGCCATCGATCTAAGATCACGATCAACGAACAACATTCATTTTGGGTTAAAATATGTGAGGAGGTTATACTTCGGGTAATCTCACTTCAAGTAAAATGAGAAGTAAGAAAGGTGAAGTTAACCAATGTTCCAAAGTCATGAAATTTCATCAACCGTCATATGAAAGGAAGAGCAGGGAAATCCTGTCAACTGTTGATCTATTCAGAGTGCATCAAGGATGAGTGTGCTCAACTTAGACATTGACCACTTTGGAAGAAAAGGGGTGAGAACAAGTAAGATTACCCAAAGGCCTAAGTAATGAAGTGGACATGAGTCATTCAATCTAAGGAACACTTCAGAAAGAATCTTGACTGTTGGATCAATTTTAGTGAAAGGAAAGGGTAAGCCACAAAGTGTCCTGAAGTAGATGCAAGTCGCTTGATCTAAGGAACACTTCAGGAAATATCCTGACCGTCGGATCAAGGAAAGTAGAATGATAGGATAAGTAAGGAAAAAGGTTTGAGATCTTGAATACCTGAATTCTCGATAGTCATTGGATTGAGTTAATATTTTTGGGTTAAATGAGGACAATCAGATATGGACAATACATTATGGTCATTGGATCAAAATAATGGTCAACTTTGGTGCTAACCACTTTAGCAAAAAATGATTCAAAACATATGAGTTCACCTAAAGGCCGAAGTTAGAAAGTCACTCCCATTCGTCGATCTGAGATACATTTCAATAGTTGGGACAACTGTTAGATCTCGGAGAAGAACATGTGCCACATGAGGAGATATATGTATGGAAGGACACGTGGTGTAATTAGATGATGACAAGTGTCAAAGTGTAGTTTTCACTTCAGGTATGCCTAAGTCACGAATATAAGTGACATGTGGAAACCACTCAGTCAGTGCCATGTCAACAAGTGACGTCTGCAAGTTAGTCACTCCGAGAGTTTCACCACCAGAAAATTCCCAAACTCCTGAATTTCTAAAATGAACGAGAATTGTTCATCGTGAAAATAAAATCCAACCATTGAAGATTATGGACACGCGTCTTTTATTTGGGATATTTTTAAAGAGGTTGGAATTCATGAAGGATGAAGTCCCAAAGTAATGACAATCATCCATCTCAGTGTGATTAAAATGTGATCATCGATCTTGCCAACTGATCAATCACTTATTTATCCTAGTGTCTGGTCACCACCTATGGTTTTATGGAATAGAGAAATACGGGTAAAATACGAGGCAAATCTTAAATCAATGAGCCCGTGGTCTTGTGCATATGGTCATATGTAAATGGTTTGAAGGAAGCGCCTCATACAAATTTAATTCGACAGAGATTTAACACTAAGAAAATATAGAGAATTGATAAAAGATCAAATATGATCTGTTGATGAATTGAGAACACATAAGAAGCATGAGTATGATATAATGCATCGTTCCAGGTCTCTCATCAAATCATGAAGACAAAATAATTGATACAAAGTCATGATTAAAAGAGAGTTAATTCATGAGCATTATGAATAAGGATAAAAGGAAAAATGATATTATTTAAAGATCAATATTATCATTTAAATGAAGAGGTACAATGGTTCAAATATCAAAAGACACAATCATTCAATTTCACACTAGTTGGAAGACTATATAAACAAGAAGGAATGGTGAGAAG
This sequence comes from Picea engelmannii, assembly GCA_009831015.1. Classification (NCBI taxonomy): domain Eukaryota; kingdom Viridiplantae; phylum Streptophyta; class Pinopsida; order Pinales; family Pinaceae; genus Picea; species Picea engelmannii. The sequence continues at coordinate 57,057 of ML789198.1, forward strand.
AAAGAGTAGTTGAATTTGTTGAAGTATATATATTTATATATAATAGATTGAATGATGGTTCATTCTATCAAGTTGGTGCCCTTTTACAAGCTGGGTCTTGTATGAGGATTGGATTCCTCACATCTTAGTTGGATCTGAGATCAACAAGATGGGACTTGTTATGAGGGTTGGATTCCTCATTTCTCAGTTGGATCTGAGAACTACAAGTTGGGTCTTGTAATAGAGAGTTGGGTCTCTCATAATTGTTAGAATATGAAATTCAAAGATTGATCTTATGTATTCATTCAAGTTAAATAAATAAATAAATAATTTATTATTTTATATATATTGGTTGATAAAATGAAATAATATATGTTGTTCAGTTAATTTATGAAAAGTGGAAAATTGTCCAAAGTTTTGTGACACTGATACACCCCCCGCTTTTAGTGTCAAGTATCCATTTCAATAATTTGTATCAGAGCAGGTGCCTTTGTCAAAGTTTAAAACACTGAAGGTAGATTTAGAATAAATGGGTGGACAAATTGTTATCTCTAGAAAATAAGCTCCCTTATTTGATGGAACAAATTATTTATCATGGAGAGAAAATATGAAAATATATCTGAAGTCAAGAGGATCTGGAGTTTGGGATTCGATAGTAAATAAGCCCTGAAAATTAACTACTTCAAAGATAAAAACCAGATATGCAAAGGACGCAAGGAGAAACAATTCAATAGCCTTAAAAGCAATTCATGATGGATTGTAAGACCAAGTCAAAGAAAAGATGAATCAGTACAATTCTGCTAAAGAATTATGGATTCAACTAGAACATAGTTATCAAAATGAAACACAAGAAGAAGAGAAATCCTATCAAAGTGAGGAACAAGAATCAAATAAAGAGGATTCCTGTTAGAATAAGGGGAAAAACTCTAATGAAGAGGATTCCTATCAGAACGAAGAACACAATACAAATAAAAATATTTCTAATCAGAATGAAACGCATGATTTTATGCAAACCCTAGTCAACAATGAGGAAGACAAACTCATCAAGGAATTGAGGCATACCTCAGTAATCACTAAAGAAAAATTACATAATCTTAATACTGATGTTACAGTTGCAATAGAAGCGATTCTTATGCAACCAAGAAATTATATGCATATTAAAGTTCCTGTGGATGTTCTTGACCATCTTGAAAATATAGTTATGTACAATTTTGAAGAGTTGGATAAAATTCAACAGTTAGATCAATCTAACCATGAAGAGTTTGAACAATGAGTTCAACTAGAAGACAAAGAAAATGAGATCAAAAGATTGAAAACCGAAGTTACTAATCTAATAGAAGAGATTCAAGAATTAAAGACACATGACAGTAAAAGAAAATAAGTAATAAAAGAATCAACATAATTAGTTGACATTCTAAACAGTCAACTTGAGAAAATTAAAGAAAGTGAAGAAGACCAAAAGATCCAGTTAACAAGGAAAGAAAATTCTTACCACATGTTGGAATTGGAAATCATCAATTTCAAAAAGATAAATGAAAGTACTAATGTAGATCTAATGAATCAAATTGAATAAGATAATAAAAAATAAGAATCCCACAAGATCCAAATAACTAAAAAGGAAGAATCAACCTCAAAAGGATTCATCTCGAATACGAGGAAGAAATCAAAATATTGAAAAACAAATTTTTTTATCTAACAAAATATATGGAAGAATTGAAGACATATGAAAAAACTATTAAATGCAAACAAGTCTTGGAGGAGACAGAAGAAATAGTCATCAATATAAAGACTCCTCTTGAACATTCAAAAGAAGTGGAAGAATCTCTTAAGATTCAGTTGATTAAAAAGAAAGAATTATGTCAAATGTTGAAGTTAGAAATAGTCAATCACAAAAAGATGAATGAAAAGACAAATAATATTGTCAATTTCCAAAATAGCACAATTATATTAGATAAGATTTGGAAGAGACAAAGATCAACTAATGACAAAACTGGTCTTGGATATAATAAGAGAGAATACAATGACAAATGTAGCACCATTTAAAAACATGAGAAATGATCATCCTTCTCAAAAGGAAAAGGAGCAATTACAAAGAAATTACAAGTCATGAATTTTGTTAAGGAAGGAAGGTATAGAAGTAAAAAGGAAGAAGAAAATCAAATGACAGATTTCTCAAGCCAAAATAAAATCAAGAATGGAAACACCTTCAATGGCTATTGCTTTTCTTGTCATAGCTGTGACCATCAAACAATGGACTGCAAGAAACTACAGAGAGGATATACAAGAAAATCCAAAAACTCAATTAGGTGTTGGAGATGCAATTTTTTGGGCACACAACAATATTTTTTCATACAATGAGATGTTACAACTGTGATAGGTTTGGGCACAAATCCCAAAATTGCAAGAATACAAAAATTCAGTATTTGAATAAGTCATTCAAGTTAGTGACAAAACCTAATAAATGTTGGAAGAAGAAAGGAGATGACAAATATCCAAAAAAACAATTAGAAAGAGAAGATCCAAAAAGAACAATATCTTATAGAAATATATGGAAAACAAAATATGAAGGAGAAAGCAAGAAAGATGATATTACACCTAAAAATGAAGAAATTAATAATAAGAACATAATGGGTGAAGGTCCCAATAAAGAATGTGAAATTCAATATGAAATAAATCAAGCCCAAGAAAAGAAAGTGCCTACAGAACAATATGGGACAATATCAAATTCTAATGAAGTCATAATTTGTTATGCAAAGAGAGAAAATACAAAAAGAAGTTTAAATTGGGTTCTACAAAATCAAAGGATTATGCCAAGAGGTTTTAAAATTAATAGGAGAAGTGACCTTTTCAGCAAGAGATACCCTTTCAGAAACAAAGGGGGAGAGCATTCAGAGGCAAAGAGAGCATATTCACAAGGGGAGTCATTCAATTATGGTAGGCAGAGTGTGAATGTAGAGGGAGTTACCCAAGTTCATATTTTGTTCAACAAATTGTAGAGAGACAGAGGTTGATCATAAGGGAAGCAACCCTTTGCCATTGATGTCAAAGGGGGAGAGTAACCTCATAGAGAAAAGCATCATCACATGGGGATTTTGTGTATGAAGTTAGTGTGTTTCCCTCAATGACAAAGGGAGAGATTGTTGGACATATTGTCATTGATATGTCATCATTGAAGTCAACAATCGATGTCAATGTGATGTGATGACAAGTTGTTATGATGAATTTTCATTGTTGAGTTATCATTTATGAAATTTTCATTGATGTCAATAGTATAATAGTTAGCATAGAATGAAATGTTAGATAATAAGTAGATATCAAATTTTAGAAGGAAAAGTGCATTGCAAAAACATGATCACAGCAAGTCGTGATAGTTGGATACACAAAGCTCTAGATCAAGGGCAAGGATTTATTGCGGAACACGAAGGGATAATTAAACAATGCGTTAATTCCAATCCCTAAATTAGTCTAGACTATCATATTGCAATAGAAGGACTATTGGAGGACTGGTCAATGATCAGATCAAGTCATGAAAGTTGGATATGCAAGCGCTAGATCAAGGGCATGGATTGATTGCAGAGCATGAAGGGAGAATTAAACAACACGTTAATTCCAATCCCACAATTATTCTAGACCATCGATCGTCACTTGCCAATAGATATATGGTTGGCATTAGTTCCACTACCAAATGAGCAGTTTCCATTATGGAACTCGAAAATAGTTTTAAACATTATGCTAGTGAGGAACCCACAATCATCCCTGATCGTTGATCTTCTCCAAGAGAATTCTTGATCATTGCATCAAGTTGAGTGGAAGGAAAGAGTAATTCATGGACCATAGATCATAGAAGTGACATACACATGGTCAGACTGACATTGACAACTTTGGGTAAAATTGACCTAAGGAAATGTGCATAAAGGAATTTTAGCTGAAGCCGTAGCTTCAAAGTAAACATGATCCATCCGATCGTAGATAACTTTTTGGTAAAAAAGAAGAGTCATCGGATTTAAACCAAGGAAAGAAACATCACAAATGGATTGATTCATCGATCTAAGAACACAATCAATGAACAACATTCATTTCGGGTTAAAATATGTGAGGAGGTTACACTTTGGATAATCTAACTTCAGGTAAAACGAGAAGTAAGAAAGGTGAAGTTAACTGAAGTTCTGAAGTCATGAACTTTCATAAACCATCAGATCAGAGGAAGAACAGGGAAATCCTCTCAACTATTGATCTATTCAGAACACACCTAGGATGAGTGTGTTCAACTTCGGCGCTGACCACTTCAGCAGAAAAGGGTTGAGAATAAGTAAGATTACCCAAAGGTCGTAGTCCCGAAGTGGACATGAGTCGTCTAATCTAAGGAACACTTTGGAAAGCATCCCGACTGTTGGATCAAGTTTAGTGGAAGGACAGGGTAAGCCACAAAGTGTCCTAAAGTAGATGCAAGTCGTCTAATCTAAGGAACACTTCAGGAAATATCCCAACCGTCAGATCAAGGAAAGTATAAGGATAGGATAAGAAAGGAAAAAGGTTTGAGATCCCGAATAATCAAATTATCGATAGCCATTGGATTTAGTTAATATTTTTCGGTTAAAATGAGGACCATTGGATCTAGACAAGACATGATGGTTGTTGGATCAAAAAAATGGTCAACTTTAGCTTTGACCACTTCGACGAAAAAAGGATTCAGAACATATGAGTTCACCCAAAGGTAGAAGTTCTGAAGTTTCTCTTAGTCATCGATCTGAGATACATTTTGGTAGCTAGGAAAATTGTTAGATCTAGAAGAAGAGAATGTGCCACATGAGGAGATCTATGTCAGCAAGGACACATGGTGCAATCAGATGATGAAAAGTGCCAAAGTGCAGTTGGCACTTCAGGTATGTTTAAGTCACGAATCTAAGTGACATGTGGCATCTACTTAGTCAGTGTCACGTCAACAAGTGATGTCATCAAGTTATGTTACTCCGTGAGTTTTTACTTTGGGATTTTCACCACCAGAAAATGCCCAAAGTCTCGAACTTTTGAAATGAACGAGAACAGTTCATTATGCAAATAAAATCCAACCGTTGAAGATTATGGACACGTGTATTTTATTCGAGATTTTGTAAAGAGGTTTTAAGTCATGAAGGACAAAGTCCCGAAGTAACGACAATCATACATCTCGTCGTGTGATTAAAATGTGACTGTCGATCTTGAAAAGTGATTGAGCACTTATTTATCCTAGCGCTTCGTCACCAGCTAAGGTCATATGGAATAGAGAAATAAGGGTAAAATAAGAGGCAACACTTAAATCAATGAGCTCGTGGTTTTGTACATATGTTCATATGTAAATGGTTTGAAGGAAGTGCCTCATATAGATTTAATTCGACAAAGAGTTAACAATAGAACAAAACAAATAATTGATAAAATATCAAATATGATCTATTGGTGAATTGAGAACACAACATAATCATGAGTACGATATAATGAGTTGATCCAGGTCTGTGATCAACTCGTGAAGACAAAAGAACCGACACACAATGATGATTAAAAGAGAGTTAATTTATGAGCATTATGAATACATGATAAAAGGAAAAATGATATTATTTAAAGATTAATATTATCATTTAAATGAAAAGGTACAATGTTCAAATATCAAAAGACAGAATGATTGAAATTAACACCGGTTGGAAGACTATATAAATAAGAAGGAATGGTGATAAGAAAGAGTAGTTGAATTTCTTGAAGTATATATATTTATATATAATGGATTGAATGAAGGTTCATTGTATCGGGTTGGTGCATGTTTACAAGTTGGGTCTTGTATGAGGATTGGATTCGTCTCATCTCAGTTGGATATGAGATCAACAAGCTAGGACTTGTTATGAGGGATGGATTCATCATTTCTTAGTTGGATCGAAGAACTACAAGATGGGTCTTGTAATAGAGAGTTGGGTCTCTCATAGTTGTTTGAAGATGAAATTCAAATATTGATCTTATGTATTCATTCAAGTTAAATAAATAAATAAAGTATTTATTATTTTATATATATTGGTTGAGAAAATGAAACAATATATGTTGTTTATTTAATTTATGAAAAGTGGAAAATTGATCAAATGTTTGTGACACTAATTCACCCCCCCCATATTAGTGTCAAGTATCCATTTCAAGAATTGGTATCAGAGCAAGTGCCTTCATCACAGTTTAAAACACTGAAGGTAGATTCAGTAGAAATGGGTGTACAAATTGTTATCTCCACAAAAGAAGCTCCCTTATTTGATGGAACAAATTATTTATCTTGGAGATAAAATATGAAAAGATATTTGAAGTCAAGAGGATCTAGAGTTTGAGATTAGGTAGTAAGTAAGCCTTGCCACTTATCTACTTCAAAGAGAAAAACAAATATGCAAAGGAAGCAAGGGGAAACAATTCAATAGCCTTAAAAGCAATTTAGGATGGGTTGTCAGACCAAGTGAAAGAAAATATTAAGCACTACAAATATGCTAAATAATTATGGCTTCAACTAGAAAATAATTATTAGAATGAAACACAAGAAGAAGAGAAATACTATCAAAGTGAGGAACAAGACTTAGATAAAGAGGAATCCTATCATAATAAGGAAAAATACTCTAATGAACAAGCTTCCTATTAGAATGAAGAACATAGTACAAAGAAAAAGATTTCTAATCAAAATGAAATGCATGATTTGATGCAAACCCCATTCAAAAATGAGGAAGACAACTTCATCAAGGAATTTAGGCATATATTAGTAATCACTAAAGAAAAATTACATAATCTTAAGACTGATGTTACAATTGTAATAGAAGAGATTTTTATGCAACCAATAAATTAAATGCATATTAAAGTTCCTGTGGATGTTCTTGACCATATTGAAAATACAATAATGTACACTTTTGAAGAGTTGGAGACACTTCAATAGTTAGATCAATCTAACCATAAGGAGTTTGAATAGAGAGTTCAGCTAGAAGACAAAGAAAATGAGATCAAAATATTGAAAATCGAAGTTACTAATCTAATAGAAGAGATGGAAGAATTAAAGACCCATGACAATGAAAGAAAAAAATTACTAAAAGAATCAAAAGAATTAGTTAACCATATAAACACTCAACTTGAGGAAATTAAATAAAGTGGAGAAGACCTAAAGATCCAATTAACAAGGAAAGAAAATTCTTACCACATGTTCGAATTGGAAATCATCAATTTCAAAAAGATAAATGAAAGTACTAATGCAGATCTAATGACTCAAAATGAAGAAGCTAAGAAAAAGGAAGAAGCCCAAAAGATACAAATAATTAAAAAGGAAGAATCATGTCAAATGTTTGAATTATAATCCATGAACCTCAAAATGATTCAACTAGAATAGAGGAAGAAATCAAAATATTGAAAACTAAAGTTTTTGATCTAACAAAAGATATGGAAGAATTGAAGACATGTGACAAAAAAATTAAATGAAAAGAAGTATTGGATGAGACATAAGCAATAGTCATCGATCTAAAGACTCATCTTGAACATGCTAAACATGTGGAAGAAGCTCTTGATATTTAGTTGACTAAAAGGGAAGAATTATGTCAAATATTGAATCTAGAAATAGTCGATCTCAAAAAGATGAATGGAAAGACAAATAAAATTGTCAATTTCTAGAGTAGCTCAACTATCCTAGAAAGGAGCACCATTTACAAACATGAGAAAGAATCATCTTTCTAAAAAGGGAAATGTAGAATTACAAAGCAATTACGAGTCATGAAATTTGTTAAGGAAGGAAGCTATAGAAGTAAAAAGCAAGAAGAAAATCAAATGATGGATTTCTCAAGCCAAAATAAAATCAAGAATGGAAACACCTTCAATGGCTATTTCTTTTCTTGTCATAGATTTGGCCATAAAGCAATGGAGTACAGGAAAATAGAGAAAGTATATATAAGAAAATCCAAAAATTCAATTGGATGTTGGAGATGCAATTTTGTTTGGCACACAACAAAATTTTTTCATACTGATGCAGAAGCATCACTCCATCTCAACACGTGCTAGCTAATAAACACGTGTGGTGCGCATTCAAGGAAGGAGAGGCATCTCCCTATCATTTTTTCCTCGATAATTCAAGGTGTGATACATGCATTAACTCAATACAAGATGGAAGAGTCAAATCACGCTTTCATACAAGTTGGAGATAAGGTCGTCATTAATAGGTTGACGAAAAATTAGATCTGCGTCCAATTTGGAGCCAGATCACCATCACTATAATTTGGATTTTTTATAAGCATTAGGGATGGTGATTTGACACCATTAGCTAGCTTGCAAGGGAAGATTATTTGAGCCCCTCTTGTATAAATATTTTTATTGTAATAAAAGTAGAGGTTATATGATTGTAGGTTAGATGGTATTCGATAGAGCCTTATAGAAGGTTAGACAATAGGAGGTTGACAATATCCAAGATGTAGTTGCAGCTCAGACTCCACCATTGTAAATTGGCATTCCACCATTAATAGAAAGAATCATAGTTTTTCCTATTTTACATTTTAGTTCAATGGATTTTGTGCTATGAATGTCATTGGCATGTTTATGATTTGTATATGGATGTTAGAAATCATTTGCAAGGATAGAGATACAATTTTCTATCTGAGAGTGTGTTAAGTTAAGTCTGGAACTCTAGGCTAAGTGAAAATAGTGTGCAACAGAGATGGGAAACTCTGTAAGAAAATTCAAGGAGTGTGTATTTGAACTCAAGGGAGTCATAAGAGAAGTTTCCAGAAGGGAACACTAGATTAATTTACAGACTCAGGGAGAAATTTCAAGGTAGTTAAGTCCCTTAGAGATAAAGACTAGGTGGAGAGAAACACGGTCTAGAGATATTGAACACTCTAGAATATTTTGTTAAGAGGGCATTGTGCTTGGGTGAGCATACGCAAGAACTACACGATCGAAGGTGTAGGAGAATCCTAGAATTGTTGAACATTCTGGTGAAGGAAGGTTTTGCAAGAAGTGCATCGACAAAGGAAAGGAGATGCCTTAAACCATTCCAGGAGGCTGAGAGAGAATCTGTAGAAGAACTGAGTCAAGTGCAAGGAGTGTGCCTAAGGTTTTATGAATTCACCTTGCAAGCTTAGGATTAAGGATCAGAAGCTCATAGAGGAACTTGGAACCTTGGAAGTTTTCAAGCCAAGAAAAGTCACAGGAGATTTGCACAGATTTATGCAAGGAGTGTAGGAATCCTTAGAGAACAACCTAAGTCTCTAAAGGATAAATTACACTAAGCATGCAAGGAAGCCAAGGATTTTTTGAAGGCTAGAATATGGAGAGGTCTCTCATCGTCGAGGAGGAAAAAAGTGGCAGAAGATTGAGAAGTTTGGGAGAAGGAGCTTCGTAAGTTTTGTCGGGAGAAAACAAAGGATCTTTGTGAAGTCCCAAAGGGAGATTTCAATCTAGGTCATTAGATTTGGAATGACATGTGGAAAGGGATCAATGGATCGTTGATTCAAGATCAGAAGAGACAAAGTTGAGGAGAGGTAGGACTCATGAAGTCCAAACTCATGATTGATCACATCCTTTGATCGCAGGAATAACGAAGAAAGTGTGTCTAGTCCCGAAGCATTCTTCGATTCATAAATCAAGAAAATAGAGAAAGAATCTTACGAGAGTTTCGAAGCGTGGGGTCATGAAGGGAATCGACCGATGATCACAGTCCACAGTCACATTAATGAAGATGTCTAGCCCGAGAGCTAGTGTTGTTAGTGTAAGAGTTGAAAGCATTAAGGAGAGTGTCTGTAGGAACTACATAGTGGGTGCCAAGGAAGAGTAAAGGGGTCTGTGTCAAGTCAAATTGGTTCCACCCAGAACCCAACGAGTCATTTGACTTGATGACTTGATCAATCCTAGACTGGGAGGTCGTGCCAACCCGATGGAGGAGAAGGGGGGTCATCACCAAGAGTGGTATCAATGCTTGATTTCATCTATAAAGTGTGGGAGAAGGGAGACAAAAGAGATAGTTTGATACCAAGAGTGGTATCAGAGCTCGATTTATCTCAGGATGAGAGAAGGGGATACAAATATAGTCTCATAGCTTGATTTTCTCTGCAGAGTGTGGGCGAAGGGAGACAAAAGAGATAGTTTGATACCAAGATTTCTATCATAGATCAGTTCTCAGAGCTTGATTTGTCTCAGGTGGAGGGAAAAAAGTAAAGGAGCTGGTGCATAATTAATTTATGTTAGCCAGGGAAACAGGGTGCAATGTTCTATTGGAGTTGTTGCAAGGTGTGCAAAAATTGATAAGAATTTGGGTGAGTTGTAGATAGAGTGAGATGGCCATTAGAGGTCATAAGCATGGTCGAGGAGAAGTCTAATCGCAGAAGAGAAAGGTGGATATGGACAAGGATCTCAGTGAAATTCGAGCACGGATGGAGAAGATAGAATTCAAGATGCAGCAGGAGTCAAAGGTACACTGGAGGTACAAATGGCCTTTGAAGAGGATAGCCAGATGGCTTGTTCAATTTTTTTTGGCTAGAAGGCAGCAATAGAGGTTAAGAAGGTGGCTAAGGCATGCTGAAAACCTCGGTCATGAGGGAAAGAGATATGAAAAGAGTCTCATAGATTGTCATGTGGGAAACAAGAAGGGATCAATGGATCTCATAAACTGCCAGGTGGGTAGAGGAGACATCCCAGATTTCTAGGTGGGAAAGGGAGAAGAGATGAGCTGAGTTGAGATTTCAATGACAGATGAGGAGGCGGAAGAGAAACCTCACTCAGATGGAGATTCACACAAAACTAATATCTGCATGAATGAAGATGATGACAATTTAGAAAATTTCATCACAGCGAAGGAAGAGGGTCAGAGGGATGTTCTGGTCATTGGGGGAGTCAATATACTCCTACCAAGCAGCTGAGGAGAGGCTAGCACATATGCTACAGAGGTGACAAGGAGACAGGAAGAAGAGACTGTCATGGAGGAAACATAAAAGATCCTGATGTCTGTCCCAACAGAAGGAGAACGCCCAGTTGAGTTATTCACTCAGTGGGAATTGGAGTTAAGGGCATCGGATGATTGGTTAGACAATCTAGAACCAAAAGGTGGCTACCAGGAGATAGCCATGCCGGAGGAGATACACCAATATGATTTGCGGCTGGGGGAAGTTGGAGCAAAACCAGTCGAAGAAATGATAGGGATCAATCTGTTAGGGGAAGCAACTAAAAAATAGTTCAATATAGATACTGCAAAAGTGGAGGATGCAACAGAATGGCAAGATAAGGGAAAAAATGGTGAAGATGTCTTGGGAAGTCAGTGTTATTTTCCCATAAACAAGAATAGAGTGTAGTGAAACAGTCTTCAACAAAATAACCATCCAATGGAGCAGTTGGATGAGGTGATTGAGAGGATAAGAAAGTTGATGTCATATTTGGTAGAAGAATCGATCAGCAAGAGGAAGTTGGATGAAAGGAAACCTGCACGAGTAGCGGGGATGATGCAGGAACAAAAGAAACAATGCAGAGGAGCCGAGAGAAAGCTCTAATAGAAAGTTTGGGATCTAGGTGGATTTCAGCCATGTTGAAGAGCTCATGAGTAGGAGATCATGATTTTTGAAGTTGTGGAGTGTGATGCAGGAGCATCACTCCATATCAACATGCATCGGTTAATAAACATGAGTGGTGCACATTCAAGGAAGGAGAGGCATTGCCCTCTCAGTTTTTCCTTGAGAATGCAAGGTGTGATCTAGGCATTAACTAAAGACAAGTTGGAAGAGATAAATCATGCTTTCACACAAGCTGGAGATAAGGTCACCATTAATAGGCTGATGGAAAATTAGATTTGCATCTGATTTGGAGCAGGATTGCCATCATTATAATTTGGCCTTTCAATAAGCATTAGTGGTGGTGATTTGACACCATTAGTTATCTTGCAAGGGAAGATCATTTGAGTCCCTCTTGTATAAATCTTTGTATTGTAGGAAAATTAGAGTCTATATGACCATAGGTTAGATGGTTTTCGGTTGATCCTTACAAAAGGTTAGACAGTAGGAGGTTTATGAGATCCGAGACACAGTTGCAGCTCAGACTCCACCATTAATAGAAAGAATGACAATTTTTCCTGTTTTACATTTATGTTCAATGGATGTTGTGCTATGAATGTCATTTTCATGTTTATGAGTTATAGATGGATGTTAGAAATCATCTACAGGGATAAAGATACAATTTTCTATCAGAGAGTGTGTTAAGTTCAGTCTATAACTCTAGGCTAAGTACAAGGAGTGTGTGCCAGAGCTGGGAAACTCTATAAGCCAATGCAAGGAGTGTACATGTATTTGAACTCAAGGGAATCAAAAGAGAAGTTTCCAGGAGGGCACACCAGATTAATTTAAAAACTCAGGGAGAAATTTCAAGGTGGTTAAGTCCCTTGGAGATAAAGAATGGGTGGAGAGACATGGTCCAGAGATACTGAACACTCTAGAATAGTCTTCTAGGAGGGAATTTTGCTTGTGTGAGAATACCCAGGAACTACACGATCAAAGGTGTAGGAGAATCCCCGAATTGTTGAACATTCTGGTGAAGGAAGGTTTTGCAAGAAGTGCATCAACAAAGGAAAGGAGATGCCTTAAACCTTTCCAGGAGGCCAAGAGAGAATCCACCTTACAATTGATTTAAGCACAAGGAGTGTGCCTAAGGTGTTGTGAATTCACCTTACAAGCTCAGGAGGAAGGATGAGAATCTTACAGAGGAACTTGGAACCTTGGAGGTTTTCAAGCCAAGAAAAGTTTCAGGAGAGTTGCATAGATTTATGCCAAGAGTGCAGGAATCCTTCGAGAACAACCTAAGTCTCGAAAGGATAAATTAAAATAAGCGTGCACGGAATTAGAGGATTTTTCGAAGGCCTGAAGATAGAGAATTCACTCATCGTCGAGGAGAAAATAGGTGGCAGAAGATGGAGAAGTTCAGGAGAAGGATCTTCATAAGGTTTGTCGAGAGCAAACAAACGATCTTCGCAAAGTCGCGAAGGGTGATTTCAATCTAGGCCGTTGGATCTGGAAGGGCACGTGGAAAGGGATCAGTGCATCATGGATTCGTGATAGGAAGAGACAGAGTCGAGGGGATCCAAGATCAAACTCATGATTTTATCACATTCGTTGATAGTGGGAAGAATGAGGGTCATAGATATGGTCCCAAAGCATTTACCGATTCGAAAATCGGAAAAATAGAGAAAGCATATCACGAGATTCCTAAAGCGTGGGGTTGTGAAGAGAATTGACCCACGATCATAGTCCATGGTCATGTGAACGAGGAAGTCTATCCCAAGAGCTAGTGTTGTTGGTGCAAGAGCTAAAGGCGCTAAGGAGAGGTTCCACATGCACTAGATAGTGGGTGCCGAGGAAGAGTAAAGGGGTGTGTGTCAAGTCAAATTGGTTCCACCCGAAACCTAATGAGTCATTTGACTTGATTAATTGATCGATCCTATAGCTGGAGGTCATGCCAGCTCGAAGGAGGAGAAGGTGGGTTGTCACCACATACAATGAGTTGTTACAACTGTGATAGGTTTGGGCACAAATCCCAAAACTACAAGAATACAAAAAGTCAGTATTTGAATAAGTCTTTCAAGTTAATGACAAAACCTAATAAAAGTTGGAAGAATAATGGATATTACAAATCTCCAAAAAGACAATTAGAAAGAGAAGATCCAAAAAGCAGAATATCTCATAGAAAAATCTGGAAAAGAAAATATGAAGGAGAAAGCAAGAAAGATGATATTACACCTGAAAATGAAGAAATTAATAATAAGAGCATGATGGTTGAAGGTCCCAATAAAGAATGTGAAATTCAATAAGAAATAAATCAAGCCCAAGAAAAGCAAGTTCCTATAGAAGAATATGGGACAATATCAAATACTGATGATGTCATAATTTGTTAGCCAAAGAAATAAAATACAAAAAGAAGTATAAATTGGGTTGTACAAAATCAAAGGATTATGCCAATATTTTTTAAAATTAATGGGAGAAGTGACTTTGTCAGGAAGAGCTACCCTTTCAAAAACAAAGGGGGAGATTAGTCAGAGGCAAAGAGAGCATATTGACAGGGGGAGTCATTCAATTATGGTAGGAAGAGCATGAATGAAAGGGGAGTTACCCAAGTTCATATTTTGGTCAACAAAATGCAGATAAACAAAGGTTGATCATAAGAGAAGAAACCTTTTTCCATTGATGTCAAATGGGGAGAGTGAATTCATAGAGAAAAGCATCATCATAGGGAGATTTTTTGTATGAGGTTAGTGTGTTTCCCTTGATGACAAAGGGCGATATTGTTGGACATATTGTCATTGATGTCAACATTCGATGTCATTGTGATGTGATGATAAGTTGTTATGATGAATTTTCATTGTTGAGTTATCCTTGATGAAATTGGCATTGATGTCAAAAGTATAACAACTAGCAGAGAATGAAAATGTCATACAGTATGTAGCTTTCAAAGCTCATAAGGAAAATCACATTGCTGAAACACGATCAGATCAAATCATGACCGTTGGATACCCAAAGTGCCAGATCAAGGGCAGGGGCAGGGATTGATTGCAGAGCGTGAACATAGAATTAAACAACGTGTTAATTCAAATCCCACAATTAGTCTAGACCATCATATTATAGGAGAAGGATCATTGGAGGACTGGTCAATGATCAGATCAAGTCATGACTGTTGGATATGCAAGTGCTAGATCAAGGGCAGAGATTGATTGCATAGTGTGAAGAGAGAATTGAACAAAGCATTAATTCCATTCTCACAATTATTCTAGACCATCGATTGTCACCTACCAATAGATCTATGATTGGCATCAGTTCCACTACGAAACGAGCAGTTTCCATTGCAGAACTCAACAATATTTTTAAACATCGTGGTAGTGAGGACCCCATAATCATCCTTGATCATTGAACCGCTCCAAGAGAATTCTTGACCGTTGGATCAAGTTGAGTGGAAGGACAGAGTAATTCATGGACCATAAATCATGCAAGTGACATACACATGGTCAGCCTGACATTGACCACTTCAGGTAAAATCGTTCGAAGGGAATGTGCATGAAGGAATTTTAGCTGAAGCCAAAGTTCTGAAGTAAACATGAGCCATTTGATCATAGGTAACATTTTGGGAAAAAATTAGAGTCATTGGATTCAAACCAAGTAAAAGAATCATCGTAGATAGATACATCCATTGATCTAAGATCATGATCAATGAACAAAATTCATTTCTAGTTAAAAGTTGTGAGGATGTTACACTTCGGGTAATATCACTTCAGGTAAAGAGAGAAGTAAGAAAGGCAAATTTAACCAAAGTTCTGAAGTCATGAACTTCCGTCAACCATCGGATTAGAGGAAGAGCAGGGAAATCCTGTTAACCTTTTATCTATTCAGAGCATGCCAAGGATGAATGTGGTAAACTTTGGCGGTGACCACTTCGCTAGAAAATTGTTGAGAGAAAGTAAGATTAACTTAAGGTTGAAGTCTTGAAGTGGACATGAGTCGTCTAATCTAAGGAACACTTCGGAAAACATCGTGACCATTGGATCAAGTTTAGTGGAAGGATAGGGTAAGAGACAAAGTGTCCTGAAGTAGACGCAATTTGTTTGATCTAAGGAAAACTTCGAGAAATATCCCAATCGTCGGATCAAGTAAAGTAGAAGGATAGGATAAGAAAGGAAAAAGGTTTGAGATCCTGAATAACCAAATTACCAATAGCATTTGGATTGAGTTAATCTTTTTTGGGTTAAATGAGGACCATCAGATTTGGAAAATATATGATGGTTCTTGGATCAAAATAATGGTTAAATTTGGTGTTGACCACTTTGGCGAAAAAGAATTCAAAACATATGAGTTCACCCAAAGGCCAAAGTTTCAAATTCGCTCTCACCTGTCAATCTAAGATACATTTTAGGAGTTAGTAAAACCATTAGATCCAGTAGATGAACATGTTCCACATGAGGATATCTACGTCAGCAAGGACACATGGCACAATCAGATGATGAAAAGTGTCAAAGTGAAATTGGAACTTCAGGTATGTGTAATTCACAAATCTAAGTGACATGTGGAAGCCACTCAATCAGTGCCACATCAACAAGTGAGGTCAAAAAGTTACTTCACTTTGTGAGTTTTTACCTCGGCATTTTCACCACTAGCAAATGCCCGAAGCCCCAAAGTTCTGAAATGAACGAGAACCGTTCATCGTGAAAATAAAATCCAATTATTGAATATTATGGACATGCATCTTTTATTTGAGATATTTGTAAAGAGGGTGGAAGTCATGAAGGATGAAGTCCTGAAGTAACGATAGTCGCCCATCTCATCGTGCATTTAAAATGTGGCCGTCGATCCTGACAAGTGATCAATCACTTATTTATCCTAGCGCCTAGTCACCACCTATGGTCGTATGGAATAGAGAATTAAGGTTAAAATAAGAGGCAACTCTTAAATCAAATGTGATATGTTGGTGAGATGAGAACACAACAGTAGCATGAGTATGATATAAGGAGTTGATCTAGGTCTATGATATACTCATGAAGACAAAAGAACCGACACACAGTCATGATTAAAAGAGAGTTAATTCATGAGCATTATGAATAAAGGATAAAAGGAAAAATGATATTATTTAAAGATTAATATTAACATTTAAATGAAAAGGTACAATGGTTCAAATATCAAAAGACACAATGATTCAAATGCACACAAGTTTGAAGAATATATAAACAACAAGGAGTGGTGAGAAGAACGAGTGGTTGAATTTGTTGAAGTATATATATTTATATATAATGTATTGAATGAAGGTTCATTCTATCAAGTTGGTGCCTGTTTACAAGTTGGGTCTTATATGAGGATTGGATTCCAAACATCTTAGTTGGATCTGAGATCAACAAGTTGGGACTTGTTATGAGGGTTGGATTCCTCATTTCTCAATTGGATCTGAGAACTACATGATGGGTCTTGTAACAGAGAGTTGGTCCTCTCATAATGGTTTGAAGATGAAATTCAAAAATTGATCTTATGTATTCATTCAAGTTAAATAAATAAATAAAGTATTTATTCTTCTATATATATTGGTTGAGAAAATGAAATAATTATATGGTGTTCAGTTAATTTATGAAAAGTAAAAAATTGTCCAAAGTTCTGTCACACTGATTCACCCCCCCCT
>ML789198.1:74232-110702 GCA_009831015.1 Picea engelmannii
CTGTTTAAAACATTGAAGGTATATTTATAAGAAATGGGCGGACAAATTGTTATCTTCACAAAATAAGCTCCCTTATTTGATGGAACAAATTATTTATCATGTAGGGAAAAGATGAAAATATATATGAAGTCAAGAGGATCTAGAGTTTGGGATTGGGTAGTAAGTAATCCCTGGCACTTAAATACTTCAAAGTGAAAAACAAAATATGAAAAGGAAGCAAGGAGAAACAATTTAGTAGACTTAAAATAAATTCAGGATGGATTGTCAGACCAAGTAAAATAAAAGATGAAGCATTACAAGTCGGCTAAAGAATTATGTATTCAACTAGAAAATAGTTATCAAAATGAAACACAAGAAGAAGAGAAATACTATCAACATGAGGAACAAGACTCAGATAAAGAGGATTCATGTCAGAATAAGGAAAAAGACTCTAATGAAGAGGATTCATATCAAAATGAAGAACACAATAAAGAGAAAAATATTTCTAATCAGAATGAAATGAAGGATTTGATGCAAACCTTGATCAAGTAATTGAGGCATACCTCAGTAATCATTAAAGAAAAATTACATAATCTTAAGACTGATGTTACAGTTGCAATAGAAGAGATACGTATGCAACCAAGAAATTATATGCATATTAAAGTTCTTGTGGATGTTCTTGACCATCTTTAAAATATAGGTATGTGCACTTTTGAAGAGTTGGAGAAAATTCAATGTTTAGATCAATCTAACCATGAAGAGTTTGAATAGAGAGTTGATCTAGAACACAAATAAAAGGAGATCAAAAGATTGAAAATGGAAGTTAGTAATCTAATTGAAGAGATGGAAGAATTAAAGACACATGACAGTAAAAGAAAAGAAGTACTAAAACAATCACAAGAATTAGGTAGCAGTCTAAACACTCAACTTGAGGAAATTAAAGAAAGTGAAGAAGACCTAAAGGTCCAGTTAACAAGAAAATAAAATTCTTACCACATGTTGGAATTGGAAATCATCAATTTCAAAAAGATAAATGAAAGTACTAATGCAAGTCTAATGAATCAAATTGAAGAAGCTAAGAGAAAGGAAGAATCCCAAAAGATCAAATAACTAAAAATGAATAATCATGTCAAATGTTTGAATTATAATCCATCAACCTCAAAAGGATTCAGCTAGAATACAGGGAAGAAATCAAAATATTGAAAACTAATTTTTTTGATTTAACAAAAAATATGGAAGAATTGAATACATATGACAAAACTATTAAATGAAAATAAGTCTTGGATGAGACAAAAGAAACCGTCATCAATCTAAAGACTCGTCTCAAACATTCTAATGAAGTGAAAGAATCTCTTAATATTCAGTTGACTAAAAAGGAAGAATTGTGTCAAACATTGAAGTTAGAAATAGTCAATCTCAAAAACATGAATGAAAAGACAAATAAAATTGTCAATTTCCAAAATAGCTCAACTATCCTAGATAAGATTTGGAAGAGCCAAAGATCAACTATTGACAAAACTAGTCTTGGATACAATAATAAAGAAGACAATGACAAATGGAGCACCATTTATAAACATGAGAAAGGATCATCTTAAAAGGAAAAGGTGCAATTAAAAAACAATTACAAGTCATGAGATTTGTTAAGGAATGAAGATATAGAAGTAAAAAGGAAGAATAAAATCAAATGATAGATTTCTCAAGCCAAAATAAAATCAAGAATGGAAACACCTTCAATAGCTATTGCTTTTCTTGTCATAGATTTGGCCATAAAGAAATGGATTGAAGGAAAATAGAGAAAGGGTATACAAGAAAATACAAAAACTCAATTAGATGTTGGAGATTCAATTTTGTTGGGCACACAACAAAACTTTGTCATACAATGAGATGTTACAACTGTGATAGGTTTGGGCACAAATCCCAAAACTACAAGAATACAAAAAATCAATATTTGAATAACTCATTCAAGTCGGTGACAAAACCTAATAAAAGTTGGAACAAGAAAGGAGATGACAAATATCAAAAAAAACAATTAGAAAGAGAATATCCTAAAAGCAGAATATCTCATAGAAATATATGGAGAAGAAAATTTGAAGGAGAAAGAAAGAAAGATGATATTACACCTGAAAGTGAAGAAATTAATAATAAGAAAATGATGGGTGAAGGTCCCAATAATGAATGTGAAAGTCAATACGAAATAAATCAAGCCCAAGAAAAGGATGTACCTATACACGAATATGGGACAATATCAAATTATGATGAAGTCATAATTTTTTGCCAAAGAAAGAAAATACAAAAAGAAGTTTAAATTGGGTTTTACAAAATCAAAAGATTATGCCAAGATTTTTTAAAATTAACAGGAGAAGAGACCTTGTCAGGAAGAGATACCCATTCAAAATCAAAGGGGAGATTAGTTAGTCAATTGTGGCAGGAAGAGCATGAATGTAGGGGGAGTTACCCAAGTTCATAATTTGGTCAACAAAATGCAGAGAAACAAAGGTTGATTATAAGGGGAGCAACCCTTTTCCATTGATGTCAAAGGGGGAGAGTAACTTCATAGAGAAAAGAATCATCACGGGGGGAGTTTTTGTCTAAAGTTAGTGTGTTGCCCATAATGAAAAGGGGGGATATTGTTGGACATATTGTCATTGATATGTTTTTATTGATTTTAATAGTAGATGACATTGTGATGTGATGATAAGTTGTTATGATGAATTGTCATTGTTGAGATAGCATTGATGAAATTTTCATTGATGTCAATAGTATAACAGTTAGTAGAGAATGAAAATGTAAGACAATATGCAGATATCAAAGATTAGAAGGAAAAGTGCATTGCAGGAACATGATCAGATCAAGTCGTGACTGTTGGATACGCAAAGTGAAAGATCAAGGGAAGGGATTGATTACAGAGTGCAAAGGGAGAATTAAACAACACATTAATTCCAATCCCGCAATTAGTCTAGACCATCATATTACAAGAGAAGGACCATTGGAGGAATGGTAAACAATCAGATCAAGTCACGACAGTTGGATATTCAAGCACCAAATCAAAAGCAGGGATTGATTGTGGAGCACGAAGGAAGAATTAAAAAACACGTTAATTCCAATCCCACAATCAGCCTAGACCGTCGATCTTTACCTACCAATAGATCTATGGTTGGAATCAGTTTCACTACAAAACAAGAAGTTTCCATTTCAGAACTCGAAAATAGTTTTAAATGTCGTGCTAGTGAGGATGCCACAATCATCCATGATCATTGATTTTCTCCAAGATCATTCTCGACTGTTGGATAAATTTGAGTGGAAGGACAGAGTAATTTATAGACCATATATCATGGAAGTAACATACGCATGGTCATCCCAACATTGACCACTTCGGGTAAAATCAATTGAAGGAAATGTGCATGAAGGAATTTTAGCCAAAGCTAAAGTTCCTAAGTAAACGTGAGCCATCTAATCGTAGGCAATGTTTTGGTAAAAAAGAAGAGTCATTGGATTGAAACCAAGGCAAAGCAACATGACAGACAGATCGATTCTTCGATCTAAGATCACGATCAATGAACAACATTCATTTCAGGTTAAAATTTGTGAGGAGGTTATAGTTCAGGTAATCTCACTTTAGGTAAAACGAGAAGTAAGAAAGGAGAAGTTAACCAAAGTTCTGAAGTCATGAACTTTCCTCAACCGTCTTATCAGAGGAAGAGAAGGGAAATCCTATCAACCTTTTCTCTATTCAGAGCACACAAAGGATGAGTGTGGTCAACTTCAACAATGACCACTTTAGCAGAAAAGGGTTGAGAATAAGTAATATCACCCGAAGGTCGAAGTCCCGAAGTGGAGATGAGTCGTCCAATGTAAGGAACACTTTGGAAAGCATCTCAACCGTTGGATCAAGTTTAGTGGAAGGACAGAGTAAGACACAAAGTGTCCCAAAGTAGATGCAAGTCATCTGATCTAAGGAACACTTTGGGAAATATCTTGACTGTCAGATCAAAGAAAGTAGAAGGATAGGATAAGAAAGGAAAATGGTTTGATATCCTGAATACCCAAATTCTCGATAGTCGTTGGTTTGAGTTAATATTTTTTGGGTTAAATGAGGACCATAAGATATGGGCCATACATGATGGTCATTGGATCAAAATAATGGTCAACTTCGACGCTGGCCACTTTGGAGAAAAAGGATTCAGAACATATGAGTTCACTCGAAGGTCAAATTTCTGAAGTCGCTCTCAGCCGTCAGTCTGAGATACATTTCAGGAGTTAGGATAACCATTAGATCCAAGAGAATAACATGTCCCACATGAGGAGACCTATGTTAGCATGGACATGTGGTGTAATCATATGATGACAAGTGTCAAAGTGCAGTTGGCACTTCAGGTATCCGTAAGTCATGAATCTAAGTGACATGTGGTAGCCACTTACTCAGTGCCATGTTAACAAGTGAAGTCAGCAGGTAACATCACTCGAGGATTTTTTACTTCTCAAGTTTCACCACCAGCAAATTCTCGAAGTCTTGAAGTTCTGAAATGAACGAGAATTGTTCATCATGAAAATAAAATCCAACCGTTGAAGATTATGGACACACGTATTTTATTTAGTAGATTTGTAAAGAGGCTAGAAGTCGCGAAGGATGAAGTCCTGAAGTAACGACATTCTTCCATCGCATCGTGCAATTAAAACATGCCCATGTTTGGTCACCACCTATGGTCGTATGGAATAGAGAAATAAGGGTAAAAGAAGAGGCAGCGCTTAAATCAATGAGCCTGTGGTTTTGCGCATATGGTCATATGTAAATGGTTTGAAGGAAGCACCTCATACAAATTTAATTTGACAGATAGTTAACACTAGAACAATATGGAGAATTGATAAAAGATCAAATATGATACGTTGGTGAACTGAGAACACAACATAAGAATGAGTACGATATAATGAGTTGATCCAGATCTCTGATCAACTCATGAAGACAAAAGAACCGTCACACAGTGATGATTAAAAGAGAGTTAATTCATGAGCATTATGAATAAAGGATAAAATGATAAGTGATATTATTTAAATACTAATATTATAATTTAAATGAAAAGGTAAAATGGTTCAAATATCAAAAGACACAATGATTCAAATTCACACCAGGTTGGTGCCTGTTTATAAGCTGGGTCTTGTAACAAAGAGTTGGGTCTCTCATAATTATTTGAATATGAAATTAAAAGATTGATCTTATGTATTCATTGAAGTTAAATAAATAAATAAATAAATTATTCTTTTATATATATTGGTTGAGAAAACTAAATAAATATATGTTGTTCAGTTAACTTATGAAAAGTGGAAAATTGTCCAAAGTGTTGTGACACTAATAGACCCCCCCCCTCTCAGTGTCAATTATCCATTTCAACATATAGGATGGGAGAAATTAAGAAGATATAAGTACACACTATACGCATGAATGTAAGAGTGAAGAGAGATAGAAAGAGATAGAGGGATAGGAGAACAAAAAGGGAAAGATGTATAAGCGTAGTGCGCCTATTTTGCACTAAATTATTCTGAAGAATATGATAAGAAGTTGTTCATTGTGGATGTATCCCATATTGGTTGAACCATGTTAAATGCTGGTGTATATGTGTTATGATGTGTTTTGATGTCCTCATTTTTATATTTATTGTCCACAAATAATGTATGGCTAATATGAATACGTTATATGTTTTGATGATTCTATGTACATGATATAAGGTATAATAAACTAATGCTAAGTATGATGGATATGAGAATTGCCTCACATTTCTTCATGAATATGGAAACCTGGTTCCTATAGTCCCCTTAGATAACTTAGGTGAGATTTCACCTGCTTGCAAGTGATGTCGAAAGGGGCAATATCTTAGGGTTTTGTTGGTGAATTCATGTTGAACCCTAGGTCTTCCTAGTGCATGCCAAAAAATAGTTTTGTTGTCGGGACCGACATATACGACTAAGGGAATGTGGAGGGTGAATAAGGAAGAGATTTGAAAATGGTTAGATATGAAGGAGCACAATTTTTCTAGATATAAAAACAAGAACCCATGGATCATCTCGAAGAAGTAGTTATAGAGGTATGTATTTATAGATTTACATGATATTTGTTTTATTGATTTCCTAACATTTTTGGCCAATTGGATACAACCGTTAGTTGAAAGGAACAAAACATTCCTCACTTTTGTTGTGAGGAGTTGTATCCCTTATTTAATTCAACAATTTAGTACTATAAGTAATAAGGTCTTGAACGTAATTGATATTTGGTTGGATAGTGCATAGAGGGGTTATATAACTAAGTTTCCTATAGATTGTACCCAATTATATAATGTTGTTGAAAGAGAGATTTTTAAGGGTCCATGTAGAAGATATTTGAAACACTTATCCACTTCGATAAATATGTTGTTGTGTGATAAGGGGGTTATGAAGATCGAAATTTATTTCCCTAGTAGTTAGGCACCTTTATGTGTATAGGGGAACTAGGGAATAACTAGGGGATGGGATAAGTGTATAGAAGACACAGATGTAAGTGTTAACACATAATATTGTATGGGTCAAAAAATTCACCTTGGTTTTGTTTTTCGAGTCATAAGTTTTATAGGACATAGGTTTTGATTCTTTAGGTTGTAATCATAAATTTATATTTGGTTTCATAATGAATAAGGTTTTGTCTAGCATTGGTATAAAGTTTGATCTATACGATTGTTGTCATGACAAGGTAAGAAGCCCCATGAGTCATACCTTTGTTTTCTTACATCATTTCCTTGACATTTCATACATCCAGGTTGTACTAAAAGTCTCTCATGTGTCACTATCAATCCATTGAAGTGTTAAGTAAAAATAGTTTGATGTGTTACCAACTCACTAGGAGAGTCTAAGTACTTCATGATTTCAATTTTGTCATCATTGCAATTATAGGATCATGTCAAGGAGGATTTATGGTTTTCAGAGCCTACAATTTAATCAATTATCCAAGTATTATGTCATTCCATCAACTAAAAACCTCCTCTAAGTGTGCAAGCTATGTTTGAGTTGGCGCTACAAACTAACAGACATATGTTGTGAACTAGTTAAGGAGGAGCATTAGAGGTTAGATATCTTGCAAAAACACATGTTCAACTTTGATGGCGTATACATCAAGACCAGTTTTACTAAGTACTCCATGATGTTTTTCATGTTGTTTTAAAACTGAAAGAAGGGTTTTGGATGACTGATCTATTGGCATTGCAGCTACAGACTGGTGATATGAACTCATTTCCTGTAGCAGTTTCTTCTAACGATTTGATCATAAATACAAAATGGTAATGTGGGTTTTTCTAAAATTTTCTATGGAGGAGAGTGATAATGTAATTGACCTTCTGACTGAAATCCAAATTGACCCAGTTTGGAATTTGAAAGATAGAATTAAAATGCCAATGTGCTACAAATTGGCACTGCAAACTCTCTATTTTGCATAGTTGTTGGATATTCTCCTTATTTGGAGGTTTCCACCTATCAATGAAGGTTTGAATTGTCTCTCGGGAGTTATTTGGACACGGGGGACATTTTTTCCATATCCATATCAAGAAGAATGACCTGTTTCAAAAGGAATTTATCATAATAGATAAAATTCCCAAAATAAGAATTTGTTAGGTTTTTGTTGGAGTCTTTTGTAACAAGACTCCTAAATGGAGAAGGATCTAGTGTAAATCCTTGGTTTTAACCTCCTTATGATAGATAGAGATCATTCACTATATATGAAAGTGGATTTTGATAAGGAAAGGATTGGAATGGTGTGAGAGAGACTCATATTTTGTATATTGTCCATGTAATAGACTGACCTCCTATTGTATGAAGCAGATTCAAGACTCTTTGGATAATGAAAATTACACATTTTTCTTATTCACCCTATTCTATCTTACTTTGATTTTAGTTTATTGAATGATTCATTTGGATAATCGTATATGTGTTTCAATTGGGGATCTATTGTAATACTACTTGCAGAATATCAACGTTTTCATCTTTGATTTTGAGAAGTTATTATGTCAGAGAGTTTTCTTCATATGTGTATCAATACTACCTGATGTAGATGATAGACATATTACATTTTATTGTAATGTATTCCATTTATTCATGTTATGTATTTAAATACTAATTTTAAATTATTTGAAGCCTTATTTGTTGGTGTATATTGTATGGAGTAAGTTGTGATTGAAAGTCATGTTGGAGTTTTCCATCCATTTGCACTTTTATAAACTATTATCTTTCCCATTCTGATGGGTACTTAGATTACACTTATAGTATTCAAAGTGTGAAATTCAGTTCTAACATGTTTGGTGTTGTTTCCAGGGATGAAGTTGAATATTTTCCCTAGGAAGAATGACAAAGCTTAGCCCCAGTCTTTGATGGTGAACAAAGGCTGGTGAGATAGTATTGACTACACTTTTAACCTAGCGACTCCATGAAAAAAAAAACCAGTGGTGACTGCACAACTTCCGAATGTCAAAGGAATTTGTTGTTATTTTAGCTCAGACATTTTCACCTCTTAAATTTTCTGCAGTTTCCGGTTTCCCACATACAGTACCTCATATGTCAGAATGGGGACATTTTCTTCCTATATTTAGAGAAAGGAAGGAGCATAATCATGCACATCATCTCATTAAATTTCATCAATGCATGGATCAGTTGGATCTACATCATGAGGATTTGTTGATGAAAATATTCATGCATTCATTAGAAGGTGACGCACGAGAATGGTACTTTTTTCTTCCTACTTCCAACATACTGTCCTTGAGAGATTTCCATGTTGCATTCAATGAGCACTCTAGAAGTTATTTTTTGGGTGAATTTCTACTTGATAATTGTTGTGAGGAGTTTGAAAAGGATATTCAACATATAGTAGGTAGTTCTTCAAATTGTAAGGCTGAAATTGATTTTTATGTTGGGGAAAGCAAGGAAAAATCATATCATTCATTTCCTAGTTTTCTAGTGTTGAAAGAAGCTTTTGTTAACTATTCTTATGATGAATAAATTGGTAGCCATGTGGTAGATGAATTTTCCTTGTAATAGATGTCTCTAAAAATAATTCCTCTGATGATTTAGTTGTCCCAAATGTTGACAAAAAATATCCTATCCTTGATGGATACTTTGGTAATAAGAAACAATTTTTTACTAAAGCACATACAAAACTTATTAGAAGCCAACCAGTATATGCTAATAAAGAAGATAAGGAGGAATTGCATTACCTTTTTTCTTTACGACACATTGATGAGCAGAAATATCCAAGGATGAATGAGCTCAAACAACATATGATTAGTTATCGATCATATCAGGACTACCATTTTGTTGAAAAATCATCCTTCACAGAGAAACAAGATTTCCTTCTTAATCAATTCAAAGTATGCCATGTTCTTCATGATCTAGTGGTAATATGGATGCATTCCTTTCTTGCAGAAGTCCCAATTGTTGTAAATTTGGGTATATCTCTTATTTGCAGTAGTGAGTGTAAGCTTTTCTTGGAACTTTTGTTAAAAATATTACCTTCTTTTTGTATTTTCTCAAAGCATTGCGTATAAAAATTAATTTTCATCAGTCAACTACTTTCATGGCTATTGTGGAAGTTTTCTTACACCTAATAAAATTCATTATTTGGCTAGAGTAGGAATATGTATATAAATAAGCTCAAAATATGGGCATGTGGTTTTTAGTTTTTTGTTTGGAGTAGATAAACCATAATGACTCCATAGCCCAATGGATAAGGCACTAGAAATGCATGTTCTTGGCAGCTCATAGGGAGCATGCCATCCCTTATGGATCCAGATGTTAACACATAATATTGTATGGGTAAAAAAATTCACCTTGGTTTTGTTTTTCAAGTCATAAGGTTTATAGGACATAGGTTTTGATTCTTTAGGTTGTAATCATAAAGTTATATTTGGTTTCAAAATGAATAAGGTTATGTCTAGCCTTGGTCTAAAGTTTTTGCTATGTGATTGTTGTCATGACAATGTAAGAAGCCCCATGAGTCATACCTTTGTTTTTTACATCATTTTCTTGACATGTCATACATCTAGGTTGTACTCAAAGTCTCCCATTTTTCACTATTAATCCATTCAAGTGTCAAGTCAAAATGGTTTGATGTGCTTCCAACTCACTAGGAGAGTTTGCAGTGTACTCTAAGTACTTCATGATTTTAATTTTGTCATAATTACAATTATAGGATCATGTCAAGGAGGATTTATGGTTTTCAAAGCCTACAATTTAACCACTTCTCCATGGATTATGTCATACCATTAACTAACAACCTCCTTGAAGTGTGGAAGCTATGTTTGAGTTGGCACTGCAAACTCGCAGATATACGCTACGAATTAGCACGACAAACTCGTTAAGGAGGAGAATTGGAGGTTATATATCTTTAAAGAACACATGTTAAACTTTGATGGAATATACATAAAGACCATGTTTACTAGGTACCCCATGGTGTTTTTCATGCTGTTTTAAAGAATGAAAGAAGGGTTTTGGCTGACTCATGTATTGGCGTTACGAACTCATTTCCTATAGTAGTTTCTTCTAAGGATTTGATCATAAATACCAAATGGTTATGGGGGTTTTTATGAAATACTTTGTGGAGGAGCATGATAATTGTATTGACCTACTGACCAAAATTTAGCCTGACCCAATTTGGTATTTGAAAGATAGAATTAAAACACAGTGTGCTGCAAATCGGTGCTGCAAACTCTCTGTTTTGCATAGTTGTTGGATATTCGCCTTGTTTGGAGGTTTCCAGATGTCAAGGAAGGTTTGAATGATCTCCCATGAGTTATTTGGACATGAGGAACATGTTTTCCATCTTTATATCAAGAAGAATGACCTGTTTCAAAAGGTATTTATCATAATAGACAAAATCCCAAAAAATAGGAATTTGTTAGGTGTTTGTTTGAGTCTTTTGTAACAAGATTCCTAAATAGAGGAGGATCCTGTGAAAATCCTTGGTTTAGAGATACTTAGGGTAGATATATATCATTAACTATATATGAAAGTGTATTTTGATAACGAAAGGGTTGGAATGGTGTGAGAGAGACTAATATTTTTGATATTGTCTATGTAATAGACTAACCTCCTATTGTATGGACCAGACTCACGACTATTTGGATAATGGAAATTATAATTTTTTCTTATTCACCCTCTTCTATATTACTTTGATTTTAGTTTGTTGAATGATTCAGCTGGATGATTTTATCTTTGTTGCAATTGAGGATCTATTGTAATACTACTTGCAGAATATCAGAGTTTTCCTCTTTGATTTTGAGAAGTTCTTATGTCAGAGAGTTTTCTACATATGTGTATCAATACTACCTAGTGTAGATGATACACATATTGCATTTAATTTTAAATTCCTCCACCTATTCATGTTATGTCTTTAAATATTCATCTGAAATTATTTGAAGCCTTATTTGTTGGTGTATATTGTATGGAGTAAGTTGTGATTGATAGTCTTGTCTAATTTTTCCATCCATTTGCACCTTTTTAAACTGTTATCTTTCACATTTTCATGGGTATTGAGCTTACACTTATATTAGTCAAAGTGTGACTTTCAATGCTAACAATAGGAAATAATAAATGAGTAATAGTTGGGATGATAATGCTGAGAGAAGAAGAATGTGTGATAGAATAATAGCTTGGAGTACTGCATAGTGGGAAAAGATTTTGGTACAATAGGAAGAGGATTGTGGGTGATAGAAAAGGGAAGCACAGTGAGTTTTAGGAAAGAGACACTGGTGTAGTACTCTATATTGAAGGAATACCATGCACATAAGGGAAGGAAAAGGAAAAGTATTTTCAACACAATGCAATAGAAGGAAATCCATTACATCCCACTCATGCTAGACTTTGCGTTGAACTCACTACCATGTGTATGTCTCTGAGGTCTGAGGTAAGATCTGAAAAATTGTTAATTATAGTTAGTGAAGGAAGCAAGGATAGAAGCAAAGGTAGTCAGATTAGTGGAAGTAGTACAACAACCTAGCTTCAGGTAACATCATTAATGAAGAATACAACACAGTACATAATGGAAGGGTTATAACCCACTTTGAGAATGCTTCTCTTCCATGAAACAAGACATAAGATATGGAACAACGGTTATTTTTCTATGAATCCATATGGATTGCGAAGTAGGTCTATAATGATGATATGAAAAATCACGTAGTTAGTGAGAACATTCAAAGACCATGCATTAATTTCATATATGAAGTATCTGTCCACTACACATGTGGGAGAAGTTAGCATGTTGACACACATTAGGAAAGCCTTGTTAAAAGAGTTCTGAAAGATGAAGTTTGAGTTGTAGTTCATTACAAAACATAAAGAGATTAAGGATTTCTAGATCAATCAATATCAAATTTTTATTAGAGATTTAAGATATTGATGGATTGATTCACCTTCTAGATTTCAGATGAGCAACATAGAGAATGGTTCATTGTAGGATTGTTGCCACATATATTTTTCCCTTTGACGCATCAAAATATTATGTCACAGTCAAAATCATTAGAGATCACCATCAATTTGGAAGCATCCCCTATAGGAGAGAATATTACATGGATGGCTAAGGTTCAATCGTAGCTAGAAACATTCACAATTCAGTTAAATGAGATTTCTAAAGGGAAGGAAAGAACGAAGAAGTATTGTATGTTACATGTAGAAAATAAGCTAATCATAAGAAAGAGTGTCCAACCTTTAAAAAGTACTTAGATATGGGAGCTCTAAATCCCTTGGCATAGGAGGGGTATGGTGTCAAATATGTAGAAAGATGGGTCAACACCCTGCCACTTATCCTTTGATGCATAAGTATAAGAGAACTACCATAAAATTATTTTTAATATTTGTAAGTCTTTGGGACATGAAGAAAATGATTGTAAAGAACTAGATCTAATGAGAGAATACAATGTGGATTCATACAAATTTCAAGGGGAAAAAGGACCAAAAGGATGGGTACCACAATATAATACCCTGAGGGGATACGATAAAAGAGGAAGAGGAGGAGTCAGAGGTCATGGAATAGGAGGATTCAGTAGAGGAAGATGACTAATTATCTATTATAACAATAACCATCTTTATCATTTGGAGTGAGATTGTTTGAAACCTTTCATGATGTGCACATACTATAGACAACTAGATCATGTGATAAAATATTGTCCACGGTTGAACATGAAGTGGCAAGAAAAAAGGAACTAGAATGTGAATACCATAGTAGTAGAAGAGCACAATGATCAGCCTAAGGTAGCAGCAATTATGTGAAGATGAGAAAAAATAGGTGTTGATGTGATAGAAAAAGGAATTCAGACTCACCAGTGGGTCGGGAAAGTAGCAGAACCTGCTACGACATTTGATCCTCGGAAAGAGAGAGACACATATAAAAAAGCAAGGAACTATTAGAAAAAAATGGGTAGCATTGACTTCACAACCTATGTATGGCATGCCACCTATTTATGACATGCCTTGAACCTATGACCACTCGATGATAGAAATGAAAGTTGAGAAGGTAAGCGTTTTGATGAGTTTCTTAAAGAGTTGTTTAGAACTAATGAAGGATGAAACTATAGTAAACACACTACACAGGATGATCGACTAGTGCACACAAGATAAACAAGAACTTTTTGCATAGCAAACATTGTCTTAGGTACAACAAAAGAAAAGGATAAATATGGAATTTAGACTTAATGCACAGATAGGAGACTATGATATTGATATTATCAACTTATATATGGGATTTGATTTGAATTTCCTTCCGAAGAAGACATGGGAGATGATGGGATAGCCAAAGATGATTTGGTCACCTGTTTAGTTGAGGTTAGCAAATCAACACAATATTTTTTTGATTGGAAGACTCGCAAGGGTGAATTTTAACATCGATAGAGTGCACAATATAACATATTTTGAAGTAATTGAGATACTGGATGGAAATAAACCTTATCCATCATTGCTTGGACATGATTGGGATTTTGATAACCAAACCCTTATTGATATGAGAAAGGGACAAATGATCTTTGAAGTATAAGACTTCAAATTTATTATGACATTGGATCCCATGGAAGGAAGACGATATGTTGAACCGATAAAGGGAAAAGAGCTCAATAACCTTTATAACGTGACCACGTGGATAGATGACTATGTTAATCCTACTTTTTATGGTGCACTCAATTGGTGAAGTATCAGTTCTTTCATTTCAGATTAAGAAGAAGGCCTAAAACATTGGAAAAAAAGGTGACATGAAGTATCTACAAAGAGACATTACACTAGATTACCTGCACATTACACTAGATTGGAACTGGGGTATGTTATCCCCCAAAGTATGATGGAATAATAGACATAGCTCCTTTTGTGAAGGAATTTGAATTGCAGATACCCGATCAATAGAGACTACTAGCTCTATATGTTGCACTGAAAGAGACTACTACAAGATGGTGTATTGTGCATAAGGATAGAACATATGATTGGTAGCAATGTAGAAGGTTGTTACAAGTCAAGTTTGAAACATAATATAATACGTAGAAGTATAATGAGTCGATTTGTTCTATAGATCATTTTACACATTGCATTGTGTTAATGAAAAATAATAGCATTATATTAATACCAATATTTTTCATATTTTACTTGGCTAAAGTAAAATAAATGGGATTATTACCCTGGGTTTATAGCCTCTTTTGAAAAACTTTCAATTAACTCTCAAGAAATAAGTCCTTAGAATTAGTGTTATATTTTGTTATTTAATATGTTAAAATAAAAGAAAATGTTGAAAACAAAAAATAATTTTAATAGTTTTTAATGGTTTTAGGAATTAAGGATCTAATAAGGAAAAAAAATACTCAAATGAGACTCAGAAACATCCAAATATTTTATTTATCCAAATCTTGAATGCAACCATAAACATTCTTCATACCCAAAGGGTAAGGAATAGAATGAAACTTAGCAATCAAAGATGAGATTTTTCATCATACAATGACCACTGGTATCATCAATTAAAACCAATACTGAAACAAGTTGAAATGACATCCATAAATGTCACTACCTTGACTCTGCACAAAAATCTCAATCAATACTCAAAACTAATCCAAAAATATAACAAGAATCTACAGACTCTCAAAGATAGGTGATCAAACTTGTGAAGTATTTTTATAGGATAAGTCCATGAGTGTGGACACAAACCGACCTCCCTAGATCCACCTGGATCTAGAACAAAACAAGATAGAATACTACTCTTTCCCTAGATCTAGACTATTGAATGAACTAAGAGAAATGGATGGTGGACATACCTTATGAACACTCTCCTTAAATCTCTGTTGTTCCTCACTCCGCTTCGATGCTCTTGTGCTGTCCAATCACAACAGTACAAACCAATCGAAGTACAAGCAAATTAATATATTCAATACCTAGTCTATACATGTGATCAAGGAATCATGTAATAAGATGACATCATCATTATGGGAAAGGGACATATTCATGTATTGAATTAACTGAAAGTGAAACTTACAACCTGAGCCTTGATGTCATAGGTCTCCTTTCGATGGCTCCTAGCTTTGACACACACACTTGCTCATGCATGAAGAAAATCAACCACATATGATGACCTTGTTGTTGTCTCTTGCTGCTGTAGCATCAGTCCTCCATACAATCTTACACTAATTCTCCAATCAATATCTTGCTAGATTGCTTCTATTCTTTATTGTTAACCCTTTCCATGAGAAATCTCCTCAATATATAGGAGAAGATAGTTTAGTTACTTGGATAAAGAATGATCCCAAGATATCTGGAAAGTCAGTATTTTGCCAACCATTCGAAAGCCAACTCATCCTTATAGAAGATTCCTTCTAGAAGGATCAAGAACTTATCCTTTTTCCTCCTTTAGAAACATGTTCACACCCTAACCTTGAGCACAGTGCGAGAAGTTCACACCCCAGCTGAATGCAACCTGCGGGAATGTATCATTCTCGCAGGAGAGTATATATGCAGCCTGCGAACTATCTTTAAAATATGTTTTCTGGAAGCTGACAAGTGTAACCTTTCTCATGAAAATGTTCTTAATGAAGAGTTTGATTTTCTATTATCATGACACTATCACGACATCATCCCGATGACCAAAAATGTGGATAACAGAATGCCCCCCAAAGTCTGAGGGTGGAACTAGTGACAGTCGATAGACTTTGTAAGCTGCATGTGTGTGTCAAGAACTAAGAGCACATCTAATTGGAGCCCTACAAACAACCAAGCATCAACAAAACATTATGTATATCAATTCCGAGGTAGGCATCCCCATACTCAGATCATAGACTGATGACATAAAAAACAAAGGGCATGGCCACCAACCATACACTGTGGATCCATGTAGTCATAATATAGCATAGCCACCTAAATACACTGTGGATCTGTGCGACAAATGTGTAATCAAGACGACATAGCCATGAACCATACACAGTGGATCTATGTGTCACAAAATATACAAACTCCATCGCAACCTGGATGTAAAGACAAGATCCAGGGTCTTCAATCCCATCACCCAAAGTACGAATCTTTCAAAAGACCGACAACAACATTCTCATAACCCGGTGGAGTGTTCGCTATGAATGGCATGTTGCCTATGCGAGTATCGGCATTAAAGAAAGCAAGTTGATCAACCGTGACCACTTTGCCTTGGTGAGGAAAACGTAGGACATGGAAAAGGGTTGACACGACAACACGCATAGAATCAACCCAACTTCGTCCAAGTAGAAGATTATAATCTAGAGGAGTATCGAAAACTTCCACTTCTATCTAGACATTCTTACCTTCTAGAGTAATAGGCAACGACGAAAGAACACCGTATGGCTTAAAAACGGAACCATTGAAGGCTCGCAAAGTGTTTTGTGATTCTGTTAATGCTGGAGAGCCAATGGCTTTCCAACAAGAAAAAGACATTATGCACGTAGAGGCCCCTTCATCAACGACCGTCCGACAAATGCTCTTGTCGGTGACCACAACCTGTATCTGAAACGCAAGCTGTGGGGGTAACTTTGGAATATGATCATCCAAGTTAAAGACTATCAAATTCGAGTCCATAGGATCAATTCCACCTATCTCTTTCAACAGAGCCCTTCGCTGCGCAGGACAAGACTGGAGGACTTCGAGGGCAGACATCGCTGAGGGTGCTTGGGCCAGATCTTCAACAATGCTATATTTCTGGGCTGCCCGAGCATGAGGATTGAATGCCGACTTCTTAACGACACCTTTGGGACATCGTAAAACTGTATCAAGACTTGGTCTTTTGATATGAAGAGGACCATTGGTAGGTGGATTTGGTGGAGATAGCTGAACCAAATCGGGTGGTAAGTCGTCAACCTTCTCCTTAGAAGGAGTATAGTCTTTAGCTCTAGTGGTAAGTGTAACATTGTTCTTCGTAGAATCACCAGTGCACATCAAAACATAGGACTGTGTAGAGGTAGATGGTTGGTCATGGATGACCAATGAAGCCTGTTGTTGAGACGGGAAGGGTTGAGACAAGACTGCCGGCGTAGAAGGTTTCGGTGTTTCTTGAAGGAACTTGTTGACCTCGGCACGTCTCGGACAATCCTTCATGTAGTGATCGTCACCACAGATAAGGAAAGGATAGCGTGGCTTGCATTTATCCCGATCATCAACAGGAGGTGATTTGGTTTTCTCATTAGGATTATTGTTTTTACCCTCCTTATTCTTGCCTCTCCCTTTTCTAGACTTAGTCTTACTGGCTAGTGTAGATTGAATAACGTTCACTTCCGAGGTTTTACCGGGGGGAGGAGCAGGAGACGGAGCACTTTGCACATTAGAAGATGTGGATTTTGGGGTTGTGGTGGAAACAGAATGTGAGTGGCTATGAGTAGAACCAATCACACCATCGGCTGCATGCGAGGCAACCGGAGGTGCAGAAGAGGTAGAAGTACTAGGACAAGGTAAATCGGGTAGTGAATCATACAAGGTTCCTGTTTGTGAATAAACAAGATCCAAATACTGAGCACGACTAATATCCTTCTCTTCTGTGACAACACTGCCCATAACAATGTCTTTACCGATTTTTTTTACAAAAGATTTTGTAAACCATTCTGCCATTAACTGATCAGGAAGTTCTAGTTTGATGAGACGTCTCCTTCGTCGCCACTCATGAATATGATCAGATATATGAGTGCTCATGCTTTGTTTAAAGGAGGTTAAAATCTCAGTTCCAGTATCGTAACGGATTGGTAACTGGTAATGTGTTAGAAAAGCCATTGCAAGGGTGTTGAAATCGGAAAAGAAACCTCGTGGTAATTCAATGTACCACTTTGCAGCAGCACCTGTAAGAGTTCTTTGAAAAAGACGCAATCTAATGGAGTCGTCCATCAACGAGTTAGACGAACACCACAAATGGAAAGTCATGACATGATTATTCGGGTCCTCTCCCACCTTCCCATCAAATTTTGGAATGTTCGATGGAAGCTTTGCAGGAATAGCAGGCCATTGGGGAGAGTGACGAATAGGATCATTAAGAATCCTAGACAAATCTGGCAAATCCAAAGTAGCAAGAAAAGGCAATTGACAATTCACCTGCAGATACTGGTGACTTTGAGGTGGAATCCCTGTCGGTAGACCAGTGGGAGCATATGCAGTTTTCCCCCAGAGAGAAGATCCTGGCTGGCTCAGTAGTGGTTGAATAGGATAGTAACCCCAAGGATTTTGACCTTGAGTATGGGGTTGAGTAGTTTGACCAGAACCCTAGATAGGATTAGTCACCCCTGGATATGGTTGGCCTAGAGTAGGGACAGCTTGTTGCCCCCCAACATTTTGAGGAAAGTTTTTCATAAGTTGGTTCCAATACTAGGCCAATGCAGGAGGTATGTTTTGTCCTAATGGCGAGGTCAGTGCCCCTACCAAAGGGATAGTCCCACCCAGAAGTTGTATACCAACTGTAGGTTGTGCAGTAGTTGCAGTATGTCCGGGAAAAGGAAACGTACTACCCTGACCACCAACAGGAACTTGTACATTAGGTGCAATGGTCGGAATAATGCTACCAGCATTAGGATTACCAGTAGGAAACTGAGGGAGTGTCGGGATGAAACCAGGAATAGGATGCCCAGGAAACTGAGGACCACCTGGAGAACCAGCTGGAGTTTGGGGTGGTGTTGGATGCATAGCATTCAACATAGGATTTAATGCATGGTAACCAGGAGGTAGATGTGGATTAGCCTCAGGAGTTCGCTGGGTATTAATAGGGGCAAGAGTGGTTGCCGAAATTGTAGTTTGGACACTCGAAGTAATAGCAAGATGGGCCATCTCGGGAGGGAGAATAAAACGATAAGTTGTAGTCTCTGGTGCAGTTTATGGTTCAAGAGACTCAAGAGGGTTGATGATTTCGTAGACAGGGGATTCAGTACCAAACAAGACTCGTCGGAAATCACCTGACCAAGAAGGATCTTGGCCTACTACACCGTGAGAAGGCCCAGCGATTGATTCAGTAGATGGAAGAGCTTCTTCAGAAATATGAAATCGTCCTAAAGGTCATTCACCATGACGAATGCGATAATCCTGTATAGTATTGTGAATTCGAAATTCCGCAAGAGGATCAATGGTTTGTACTTGTGGAGGTGGTGTAAAGACTTCTGGGACGTCACTTATGTCCACGTGTGGTAAAGTAACAAGAGGGATTTCACCTGGACGAGGAGAGTCCTCAGGGGTACCCTTAGGTGTTGTTGTGTGCAAAGGTTGTGAAGCTTCCGGATGTTCCGGAGACAAACCTTGCATCCTACGCGAACGTCGCGGGGGAGAAATTGTAAATGAGTAACAAACTCCCCAATGAAAATCCTATGGTCAACTACGAGAAAACAACAACATACACTAGTAAACAAAATCTAGAGACAATCACCAAGCAAACAATACCTTCTAATATCGAAGCCATTAGTTGGTGATGAAATCCAACGTCGCAACAACGAGATGAGAAGGGGCGGCGCTAGGGTGGAAAAGTTACGTTGACGACTTGCTTAACAGACTTACACCTTGGTGAAAGCTTCCACGCAGTAATTGTGGATTTACTCTCTAAGGATTCCACGCAGTAATTGTGGATTTACCTTCCAAGGAGCCCGAGTGAGTTTGATCAACGTCGATTCCAGGTACCACGGAGACTTTCCCCTCCACAGTCACCTTGGGTAAGAACCTAGAGAAAAAGTCCACTAAGGTTACCACAGACAACAGTACTGCCTGGGGAAACGGTCATCGGTCCGATCCACACGCAAAGGCAGGGTATCGAGCCCGAAATCAACTCAAAGGCTTCCACTCATAATTGTGGGTATACCTCGGAGTGACCCCCATAATACGTGCAATCTCTACACCAATGTCAAAAGAGCAGGTTAGTATCCCTGCCAACACCAATGCGACCTAATGCTTGACCCTTGTGTTAGAAGGGCTTCCTAGGACAATATGCGGCCAATGGAATTTTATACTCCCTATCTCAATATACTATTGTGTGTTTTTGAGCTTTTGGAGAGTGTGTCTCTCTTCCTACTCCAAAGCACTAGCCTAGCTAAATGTTGGTGTAAAAGAGCCCTATAAAAGAGTTACTAGATCAATTTTAATATTGCGCAGTGTTTTTAATGGCTGTTGTTTACTCAAAGGCAACGGAAGTGAAACTAAATGATGTGTGACTCTGACGCAATCAATGCAAGGATATGATGAAATATAATCTTTTTCATTCGATGAATCCTAGTTATGGGAGAGAGAGAACAATTTCTGAATCAATCTCAATGCTACAATGCAAATGCAATGCTCAATTTCCTGTTTAGATATGAATGCAAACAATCATGTATCAATGAACAATGTCTAGATGTCTTTTTCAACACTCAAATACTTTAACATTTTGATTTTCAATGGTGTTTCAAAGGAAAAACAAAAGATCTTGAAAGAAAACATGCAGTTCACTTCCCAAGAAGAACTCAAATGAATGAGAAAAGAAAACCAAAATATAAAGACCCAAACAAACAACCCAATCCAGTACTTTCAATGAAAGCAAAAACAAAAACAAACCAAGGAGATTTTCAATGTAAATGAAAGTTGTCATTTCGAACCAACAAGTACAAGAAAAACACCAAACACTTAACTTCCAATCAATCACTGATTCTTAACCAACATGACACATTCAACCCCAGTAATCAAAGAGAAGAAAAATGCCAATAAAGGCTAAGAAATGAAAGTCAAGTGACCAAAGCAAGAAAAACCTAGAAAACCTAGATCAGATCCAGCAAGCCAATTACAGCAAAAGATATGTAAGTCACTGATTCAACAAGCCAGAGAGGTGCAAATCAACATATATGAGCTATTGACAGAGTCAAAACTTGAGTCCAAAAATTTCACAAAAACTGTTCGCAGGCTGGTATGGGACACAGTGCGAGAAACTATGGTTCTCGCAGGCCACTTAAGTGCAGACTGTGAACTACTCGCACTGGAATATATAAGCAAGGTGCGAACTATCAAGGTTCTCGCAGGTTTCTAATGGGTACAGTGTGGGAATCCCTGAAACTAATGAAAAATTTGAAAAATCAAGCAAAAATCAAACTGACTTTTCGACCCAGAAGGTCACTCAGGGTATCCTGAGGACTCAGAGATTTACAAATTAGGAGAAAAAGGAAACCAGAGCAAACGGCCACAAAAAATACAGAAACCAAAAAGACAAAATAGATAGTTCCCCAGCGGAGTCGCCAATTTTGTTATAGGATAAGTCCGTGAGTGCGGACACAAACCGACCTCCCTAGATCCACCTGGATCTAGAACAAAACAAGACAGAATACTACTCTTTCCCTAGATCTAGACTATTGAATGAAGTAAGAGAAATGGATGGTGGACATACCTTATGAACGCTCTCCTTAAATCTCTGTTGTTCCTCACTCCGCTTCGATGCTCTTGTGCCGTCCAATCACAACAGTACAAACCAATTGAAGTACAAGAAAATTAATATATTCAATACCTAGTCTATACATGTGATCAAGGAATCATGTAAGAAGATGACATCATCATTATGGGAAAGGGACATATTCATGTATTGAATTAACTGAAAGTGAAACTTACAACCTGAGCCTTGATGTCGTAGGTCTCCTTTCGATGGATCCTAGCTTTGACACACACACTTGCTCATGCATGAAGAAAATCAACCACATATGATGACCTTGTTGTTGTCTCTTGCTGCTGTAGCATCAGTCCTCCATACAATATTACACTAATTCTCCAATCAATCTCTTGCTAGCTTGCTTCTAATCTTTATTGTTAACCCTTTCCATGATCAATCTCCTCAATATATAGGAGAAGATAGTTTAGTTACTTGGATAAAGAATGATCCCAAGATATCTGGAACGTCAGTATTTTGCCAATCATTCGAAAGCCAACTCATCCTTCTAGAAGATTCCTTCTAGAAGGATCGAGAACTTATCCTTTTTCCTCCTTTAGAAACATGTTCGCACCCTAACCTTGAGCACAGTGCAAGAAGTTCGCACCCCAGCTAAATGCAGACTGCGGGAATGTATCATTCTCGCAGAAGAGTATATGTGCAGCCTGCGAACTATCTTTAAAATATGTTTTCTGGAAGCTGACAAGTGTAACCTTTCTCATGAAAATGTTCTTAATGAAGAGTTTGATTTTCTATTATCATGACACTATCACGACATCATCCCGATGACCAAAAATGTGGATAACAAGTATATCAACAAATAAAGACTTCTTTGCTATGCATGTTTCCATCTTAAAAATGCTCCTTCTATCAACAAGAAGTCCTTATCAATTATGTGTTTGAGAGATGAATGGATTAGAAAATAAATCTCACCGAAGAGAGCAATAGCATACCTTATCATAGTTATTATCTCTATCACTTTCCCCTTTGCTTGTCCCTTTAACTCTTCCTTTATTATACTCAACGTAGTTTGAGAAGTTTAACTTCTTTTTGTTACAAAATTAACTAATTTTAGTTAATAGGGACAAATTTAAATAACAATAATAACAAAAAGGATAAGGATAAGTAAATAATAACTAATAGGTGGGGACCCCCTAATTATTCCTCTTTAACATTTTAAATAATTTTCTCCTTGTCCCTCCTAAAAAATAGAGATGATTTGAATGCTTCCCAAATATCCATATAAATACCAACATCACCCATATTCAATCACCCCATAAAAACATTGTAGACAACCTTGTACCTCCCAAATAGTGATACATTTATTATAAATAAATAAATTATACTATTGTCATAAATATGTTCCAAAATAATATCATATAAGTTTTTGAAAATAATCATAAGCATGTCCAAAATGAGAATCATGAAACTATACAAAATATACCACTATCACATCTATCACAACAATGAAATTGTAAAAAGTCATCATAAAATAAACTAGAAATCATATTTCTTATATGGGCAGTTTGCCTCTGTTCACTTCCTCGTGGTTTAGTTTCCTCATGAATTCCATTTATTCATTTGTTGGTGCGTTAATTCTTGTTGTTGAAGCCTCAGGCTGCACATTCTCAAAATATTTATGCTTACTACTAATTTTATAGGATTGGGCATGAGAAGTAAGATAGTGTGATGAAGTCACTGATTGATCAGAATTGACATATTGGGTTGGTCATTTTCCTTACTAGGCTCAGGTTCATGGGATTGAGACTTGAGCTTCTTTGATGGATGTTGCATGGAATGGGAATGATACACCTCTAAAGTGATATGTAGTGTAGATATTTTAGGCAGAGGGGGTGGAGGTAAGCGTAGTGAAATCACTGGCCATCCATGAATTTTGTTATGAGGGGGGTTAATAATATCCTCCCAGCCATCATTGGTTGAGATTTCACGCTGCAAAGAGACATGAGTTTGGACAAGGATAGAGAAAAGACTATTATGAGGTGGATGTAAAGGTCTCTCGGGTGGAGATTTAGATGGAAATCTCCTATCCCTGCTAGGTTAAGGAAACTAGTCTGCAATAGATGATTAAATTATTTTGAGCGTCAAAATGGATAGAAAAATGTAATCTTTTATTTCCCTAAAACTCATTTGGTCTCGTTCCTCTTCCTCTATTTCCTCTTCCACCACTTTTTATGTTTAATAAATTCATATACAATGTAAATAAGAGTTAGATTATGTACACAATAGCTAATAGTAATCAAACATTATTTACATAACATAATTTAGTATATCTCTTTGCAAAAATAATAAAAAATGAAGGTATCCATGGTCATACAGAGAAATCATCCATAATATAAAATTTTTCCTTCAATTCTTCTTTTCATTTAATAAAACCAATCATTATTTAAGAACATGGGAGTGAAAATGTATTTTGTGAGAATGAGGAGATTTGTAATGACTGGAAAATTTAGTAGCGAAGGGAAATTATAATGATACATGTTCAAAAATAATTACCATAAACACCTATGAAGAGTAGTTATCTTTCAACAATATTTTATCCTTGGCTCATCAAATACCCATTGCTGTTGATTTTATCCATTAAATATGCATCAGGGGGAAGACATATGAATTAAAGTGAAAGTGAAATGGGAGATAGGAATGGTTATGAAAAGTGAAAACATGAGGGGGATT
Source organism: Picea engelmannii (assembly GCA_009831015.1). NCBI lineage: Eukaryota > Viridiplantae > Streptophyta > Pinopsida > Pinales > Pinaceae > Picea > Picea engelmannii. The sequence continues at coordinate 98,786 of ML789198.1, forward strand.
TCCCTTGATGAAAGTGGAAATTTCAACCATGTTACAACATGATTTCAATTACAATTTCATCATATTTAAACCATTAAAGACTATTTCTCGTTTAACATCTAAGTGATAGAGGAAGTTAATATATTTATATATATATAAAACAATGGGGAAATAAATGATTTATGGAAGTGACAAATGAAATAGGAATAAGGGAATAACTACGATAAGTGAAAAAAATAGGGGAATTAGATCTATATATAACATTCATCACATATCCCTTTAAAATCATAAAATTTATTAAGTAAGTCTAAACCATATCATCTCTCAACATTTGCAAACTCATGTCAACCTATTATATTTTTTTCAAACAATATATTTGGGTTGAAAAGGAATGCCAAACAGTGAATTAATATTAATTTTGTTTCGAATCGAAACTATAGGTATCAAATATCCATTCTGTCCTTTAAATTTATAACCATTAATATCATTACCAGTATTCATATATCTACATAGGGAAGGTATAACGACATTGAAGAGTTAAACTTTCAAAGAAAAATGCATTCATATCGTCCTTTAAATTTTCCATATCATCATATTCCAACTATTCTTGTGTAAATATGATGTATAGGTGTTGTTGGCCCTTGACCAAGTTTTGAGGATCCTTGGCAATGTTTGACCTATTTTTGGGACTTCGACAGGCTGTCGAAGGTGGAGCGCAAGACGAAGCAGAGATCACGGGATCTCGGCCACTTTTTAGGGCCTTTTTGGGTTTTGGGATTATGTAATGGGTATGGGGATTTTGGCCCATGGGTTTACCCATGCTTAGGCATATTTTTTAATGTATAAATAGAAATCTAGGTAATGTAAGTAGAGATGATCAGAGAAGAAATGATCTAAGTGCGAAGATGCTAAGTTATAGAATTTGATCTAAGTGATTGTAATAAGGCTTTGTGCATACTGTGTGAGGCTTGCAGAGCTAAGTGCAAGTCATCTGTAGTGCTTTTTGCGTAGACTAGGGAAGGCTCTATGCCTATATCTACTCGAGGAAGGAGGATCTAGCAAAGTGCACAAATCTCATGTCCTCTGCGGAGTTGATTTTGATGCTCTATGCATGTAAGAAGATTGATCAAAGATAACAAAGAAGATGAAGATTTGGTGGACTAAGTGCTAGGGTGGGGGTGAACCACGTATATCCTATGTTGTGAATGCTTTGTGACTTTTGATGTTCTTTTGTTTATGTGATACTATGCTTAGTGCGACGTTAGATGTTAGATGAATCTGATGTGATAGCTTAGTGTTGAATAATGTGAATGAATGCTAGATCTAATCTCTATTGGTATGCTGAGTGCTTGAATTTATTGGATCTATGTGAATACTACGTTGATCTGTTATTAGGGTTTAGTTGCGCTATAGACTCAGACTGAACATTGATGAATCATAATTGCTAAGTGCTCTGCTAAGGTGTTAAAATCATAGATCTGTGTCCCATCTAAGGTTGTAGACACTGGAGTCCTGCAACCACCCCTGCCTCTACCTCAGGTGAGACTTCATCTACTTCAGAGGTGTTGCCAAAAGGGCTGGTAGTTAGGGTTTTTTTGGTGAATTATTGTAGTGTTGAACCCTAGGTCTTCCCCTTGTGCCAACAAATGCTTCTGTTGTCAGGACCTGAAACTATGATTGCTGGGAATTGAGGAAGAGGAAGGTCTGTGCGAAGATTTAACCCGAAACTATGAAATCTCTATGCATAGATCTGTTTCCCTAGTGCATGATACTCTACTTGGATTGTGAAGCTCTATGCGAAGAAGAAAATTTTGATCTGAAGAAAAATAGGTAAGATCTGAATGATTTGTGCTTTGAAAGAGGTAAGAATAGTGAATTTTTTTAGATCTAGAAGCATTGTGCTCTGAGAAAAGTAAGATAAGTGGAAATTTTTGTTTCAAGAATATGAATCTAGGTATGTTTGATAAATTTTGTTCTAGCCTTAAAACTAGGGCACAACTAAATGAAAGGAGATTTGATATGACTAGATCTAATAAGAATAGTGAAAGATATGTTATTCCTATCCATAGAAAGAATGTTTGGACTAACAAATGGATGCAGGATCCTAGAGAGAATTTTTTACAGGTTAGCTACCATGATCCTAGTGCGTAGTATAGGAAAGGATGGGGATCATTTAAGAAAAAGAGAGGATTAACTCTTTGCTATAGTTGCAGAAGACCAGGACATATTTCTAAGGAATGCCTTGGTAGAAGACCCAGTTGTCTTTGTTGTAAAGATATGGATCATGAAGTTTGGATTTCCCTAGAATGATTGCTAAACTTGAAAGAATGAATATGAGACAAGAAAATGAGACCATGGTAGAACCCCAGAAGGTATCAAAGATTGTACTATTACAGATGAAAGAAAATCTAAATGAACATAGAGATACTAATCTATCAGAGATCTTAAAAGAGAAAGAGAAAATAAAAGTAATAATAGGAGACTTTGACATTGACTGTACTCTGGATGAGGAAACACAAGTGAATATCATGACATAAAGAACTTGGGAAATTTTAGGAAAGCCTGATATGATTCTTTCATTGGGAGGAATACAATTATTTAAAGGAAAGATGATAACCCTACGTGGAAGACATACCCATACCTCTATGCGTGCTAATGGAACTTTGAAAAAAGAAGAATTTGAGGTTGTTAAATTTATTGAGAACAACATCCCATTTGTTATGTTACTAGGAAAGAATTGGATTGAAAAGGATCAAGCCAAAAGAAAAGAAGAGGAAGTCTTAGAGAAAAAGAAGAAGAAAGAATTAAAAGATTTCTTGACTAAGAGAATAGTGCAGTTGATCAAAGAATGGGAGAACAAATCAAAGCTATTTAGAACCACAAACTTAGATGTCGAAGTTGAAAGAACACATGAAGACTTGTAGAAGACTGAAGCACCCACCCCAGATAGCGAAGAATTATTTCCATTGAATCCTAGGAAAGACTCTCAACAACGTGAAGTTACTATGCTAAGAGAAGATAATAGTCAAAATGGAAAGAGGATAACTGAGACGAAGCTCAATGGAAAGAAGGCTAGAAAACTAAGTAAGAATAAAGCAAAGATCAAAAATTTATAGAAGGTTCTAGAGGGAACTTTACAGAAGGAAGATTTGCAAAATTGGAACTTCGTCGAGATAGCAGAACAACGACACATGGTACTTCGCCATGGAAAAACAATATAGATGTTGGAAAAAAATATAATCGTTAGACTGATGCCCTGAACGGTTAGAAAGGATTTTATGGTCATAAATCTCACCATCAGACCTTTGGAACTGTGCCGTAATGGACATAACTGAATTAATGAAGGCTTCTCACCCATTGGAGAGATTCATTTCCTAGTTATCTACTTATTCCATCAGGCCTTGCACCGAGAATAGTTTTTCAACTGTGATTATCGAAGCCCATAGATCAGTTGATTTTGCATAGTGATCGTTGAGCTATTGTCATCCATCCCATTGCATTGATTAGTTACTCTTCGAACTCGAGATATTCAACCATGAGCATGTATGTCCAAAGAACTTAGCACATTCAAAGAGTCTGTGAAGGAGCTACTCATCGACCTCATGACTAAGAGGGTTATTTCTGAAAAGGTGATGTCTGTGGGTGTATACGCATCATCAACGAGAGGAGTGCAAGCCTATTCGTTGATCTCTTGCGGATCCTGACCATCTTGAGTCGTCACAAAAAAGAGAACCAAGAACAGAGATGACCTAGAAAATGCAAAGCTAATCCGAACCATTTTACCATACTACATCCCATCTCTGGTCGGCGTGGTGAGTTTTGATAGTGTGCTAAGAGATTTTGATTACACCATGGTTACTGCGTACCTCCTAAAGGGGATACGAGTAGTAAGAGTGTAGCAAGACAATATCGCAATGTTGAAGTTCAGTGACTTCAACCTAGGAGACCACAAGAACCATAGTATGCTCGCCCCGTATAAATACTTGACCAGGATGAAGGGGAAGAACTCGAAGATAATCCCCCAACCATGGGCGATGAACCTTGTGCAGTCCACTCTGTTCAATGTAATGAAAATCCCACACTTTGGAAGGCACCAAGAGGTTAATGCCTGTGTTAAACTCCTTCTCTCATGTTACCATGGTAGCTACTTATGGCTATACTGATGTATCATAGTCGATCTAACATTGATCGATAGGATCACTGGATTAACTATGCAAGGACCCAACCCGTAGGACTTCTATCTCGGGAAAGCCGCAAACCACACACTAGCACATAAGATCAAGGATACCTATGACGATGTTGAGAAGGGTATGCATGGCTACAAGGTAGCTTCCATATATAATGGATAAATGTGCATGGCATGCCAATTAATTGCAGGAAATATATTAAAGAAGAACAGACCCACATAGGTCATAGGATTTGTTGTTGACCTTACAGGGAAATGCATGGAAGGCCTACGGATGAATAGGGTGAAGTACCTAGTTAATCATCTAGAATTAGACTATCAAAAAGCACATGATTAGGGCTATGAGTTCCACTTTAGCTGGCTCATGATCCTCATCATGTTTATTTCTTGGGAGATGCCAGAAGGTGCGACCTTCTTGTACATTGATCCATTCGAGCCACTTGCTGCAAAGTTCACCATGCTTTGGTATTCAAGCAACATGGGAAAATAGTGGTAGTCGAACGCAGTATTTCACATGTATTATCTCCAGTTGAAGAGGGATATCAAAGTTGAACCTCAAATGACACCAAACACCCCACAATGCTTTCGACCCCTCATAAGGAAAAGCTTTAGTTGTACTCTAAGATAAGAAAAGAGGACATAGAGGGTATCACTAAGGACTGGTCAACTGACCTTCTTATCCCCACTGACCCCTCAGAGATGTCTGACCCTGAACTTGGCAGCTCAAAGAACATTCAAAAAGAGCATGACATGCCTAGAACAAGCATAAGGAAGGAGACAAACGATGTCCAACAGTTGAGTAGTATGTCAGATGAGACTACTTCAGAATCACCTGGATGAGGAGTGATGATGAAGTAGAAGAGACCAATGGAAAAGAGGATGAATAGAAGCCAGGCGAAGTAACACCATTTAGGGATTCTATTGATGAGATGGATCCCTTGGAGAAAATAAATGTTTCCCTTACAAAACCTACCTTGCGAAAGAAGTCGAGAGCTAGCAAAACCATGATGCGAACTATGCTCATGGTCAACGACTTTGACTTTATCATAGCAGTTGTAAACAAAACCTCAGAGAAGATATTGCATAAATAGGAAGCCAAGTAGGAGGAGATGTATGAAATAATTAAGGTTGAGCTCTGAGGGGTACAACAGGACCTTCTATCCAATCATGCAATTTCCACTTCTCCCCTGCCAATGGAATAACCAGAGTTGGGATATGAACCAACCCAACTCCGCCAACTAGCTGATGCGACCGAAGCTCACCTTCATCGTGCACAGGAAGAAACAAAAAAATACACCCTGGCCTTTAAGCAAGTGCAAGAAGTATTCAACAATGCAGAATTGCGAGGCAGGGGAAGGTTTCTCTCCAAATAAAGCTTGAAGAGGAGAAAGTGCAAATTCAATAAGAAAAGGAATAGTTGCTCGCAGAACAAATCAAAGTGAAAGAAGTAGTCAATAGAACACTTCGCTCTGTGATAGGCTTGGAGAAAAAGGAAGAAGACCAAGTCAAGAATCAAGTAGAGGAGATCACAAAGGCTATCCAGTAGCTACAACAAAGAATAGAAGACATAGATCTCCACATAGTACCGAGCACTCCACAGGAAGTACAAAATCAAAGAGAAGCAACTAATCGAAGTGAAGTTGAGAGGATCAGAGAATTCACCATGGAATATAAACAGTTAATTGATCACAATGCCTAGAATTATGAGTGACTCAGTGATAATCCATAACTGAAGGCACTAGAGTCACAGCTCTAGGACATGAAGCAACAAGCAGAAACAATACAGGCGCATTTGAAGCCCCTATTAGTTGTTGAAACGATGAAGTGATCCCAAAAGCAGTGCACTACTCATTAGTAGGTCCACACCATTTAGAGTAGAATCATGGAAGTGACTTAGAGACTCCAACCTATCTAGGATGAGGCTTGCCAACTGTTCTCAAAGATCAAAGGTTGAGGAGAAGAACTGGAGCAAGTTGTCACTACAGTTGAACAATGCTTAGAGGGACTTGTCGATGAAGTTGTTATACAAGATTTTGCTAAGCAGGAGGCCATGGAACACCAACAAGTCAAAGAAGCTCGAGCCAAGCTCAATAATTTTGAGGTAGAATTACCTAGATCAGAGTCACTCAGGATGAGTCACAGGTGAGTGTTGGGATCTTGTTGGCCCTTGACCAAGTTTTGAGGATCCTTGGTCATGTTTAACCTATTTTGGGGACTTTGACAGGCTGTCGAAGGTAGAGTGCAAGATGAAGAGGATATTGTGGGATCACGACCCCTTTTTAAGGCCCTTTTGGGTTTTGGGATTATGTAATGGGTATGGGGATTTCAGCCCATTGGTTTACCCATGCTTAGGCCTATTTTTTAATGTATAAATAGAAAGTTAGGCAATGTAAGTAGAGGTGATCGGAGAAGAAGTGATGTAAGTGCGAAGATGTTAAGTGATAGAATTTGATATAAGTGATTGAAAGAAGGCTTTGTGCATAATTTGTGAGGCTTACAGAGCTAAGTGCAAGTCATCTGTAGCTATTTGTGCAGAGACCGGGGAAGGCTCTATGCCTAGATCTACTCGAGGAAGGAGGATATAGCGAGGTGAAAAAATCTCATGTCCTCTCCGAATTTTATTTTGGTTCTCTGTACATGTAAGAAGATTGATAGAAGATAATAAAGAATACAAAGAGTTGGTGCACGTATCCCCAACGTGGGGGTGAACCACGTATATCCTTTGTTGTGAATTCTTTTTTCTTTTTGATGTTCTTTTGCTTATGTAATTCTATGCTTAGTGCGATGTTATATGCTAGATGAATCTGATATGATAGCTTAGTGTTGAATAATGTGAATGAATGTTAGATCTAATCTCTATTTGTATGCTTAGTGCTTGAATCTATTGGATCTATGTGAATACTGTGTTTATATGTTATTAGGGTTTAGTTGTGTTGTAGACTCAGACTAAATATTGATGAATCATAATTGCTAAGTGCTTTGTTAAGGTGTTACAATCACATATATGTGTCCCAGCTAAGGTTTCAGACACTGGAATCCTGCAACCACCCCTTCCTCTACCTCGGGTGAGACCTCATTTTCTTTGCAGGTGTTACTGAAAGGGTCGATACTTAGGGTTTTTTTGGTGTGCTATTGTAGCGTTGAACCCTGGGTCTTCCCCTTGTGCCAATAGGTGAAATCCCAAATATATTACCATAATAAAACATTTCAACAACGACCAATCGTATTTCAACATCTAGTTAAGCATACGATTTTCATATAACAAATATGTGAATTCAATGGAAATATAGCATGTCGTAACTACAACATTGTCTTTAGACATTTGTTTCCAATTCCAACATAATCGAAATCGAACTAAAAATTATGTTTCAATCCTTCTCTTAATAAGTGTTGCATGGCAGTGTAGTCCTTGCCAGGTTGAATTGGAAATAAATGCAGAGGGATGGGGAAGAAGCAGTAGGGTAGATGGAAATTACAACACACATGTGGCAAGCAGCATGGAGGATAGGTGGCATATATGCAAGAAATGACATGCGTCCTCTAGAGTATATAATCCATCTTGCTATGTTCTAAATTTTTGTTCTTTTCAGTAGTCAAGTAAAATTTACAGAGTTGTCCCTATATGTGCGAGGACAAAAACATTTATATGAAGAGGAGCAAAAAAAGATATGCATGATAAAAATACAATTCGAATCAAATAAACATAATGTATTGACATTCAACATAGCTGAAGATAAAAATTTAGAAGAACATAAATATAAAAGGAGATAAAAAATAGTTTTATTTGGAATATATAAAATTTTAATAATTTGTTACATATTCCTAGAAATTTAAATGTGCTTTTCATATAGATTGGGATTGGGGCTCCCGCATACCATAAGATAAATATGTACAAGAAACAGGATTGTGGAAAGAATAAGTGGAAAACAGTAGAATGCAATACCTGAAAATAAGAAATTGGAAGGTATCAGTCTCTGGCTAGAGATTTCTATTCAGAAAAGATGGAAAAAGTGGATTGATAAATAGAGAAATATGTGATGCGTATAGACTTATAGGGATGGAACATATCAGTCATTTTTCTATTTGCTTGCTTATGGATTTTTCTGTTGGCTTTCATCCGCAGCCCGCTTCAACTCCGTTTTGACGAATTCTTCATTGTATCTTCTCAAGGGGGCAACATTGATCTCATTCTATATTTTTATGTTGAAATTTTCCTTTTCTAATTCATTTAGATCAGTAGAAAGATTACACAAATCTTGATCGATGTCTTCATTCTGTACCAAATAGACAAATAGACGGTTGGCCACGTTATCTTCAGCATATTCAAGAATGTTGTAATTTTTTTCTAAAGACAATGCCTTAAAAATATGAACTTATTTATCAAAGGCTTGCTTGGTTAACGTCAATGAGTTGACAATTAACTTGGGGCCTTGGAACTCACTAGTCCTTTCGGCTAAGCCTATTTTGGTCAGGTTTTTGAATAATGTTTCTTTCTTTGATATGGCTTGCTCACATGATTGGACAATGAGATACAGGTTCTTCACCTTCTCTTTCCAGCATGCTTCTAATTGATTGATCCAGATTTTGGAGGGGAGATCATGTTGTCTTCTTGTCCAAATAGAAACTTTCTTCATTTTTTAAATTTGTTTGCAGATGTTCTAGCAAGGTATGTGCCCTCGTTCCTAAGGAAGCCATAGATTGTGAAGTTTCCAGGCCTTAGTAATAAGTTCCATTATTTTCTTGATATTATTCTCCACATATCCTCTACACGATGTGAGGATACTGGAGGATCCTTTTAACTTGGCTACAGGGGTGGGAGGCATGGATATTACCAAAGGATTAGCAGGAAATGGAATAGGAATCAAAGCTTCCTCTAATTCCTTGATTCAGTCCTTTAGTCTAGCATTTTCAGCCTCAATGAATCCAATGGTTTCTCTATGAAGTCCAAATATTTGGGACAGCCACATGTTCGAAAGGTCAATCTCTGAATGATATTTTCCTTTCTTATTGTTTACATCTCTCTTTTTAATAATTAATTTCTTTGATTCGCTGTCAAAAACAACACTCTGGAATATGAAGGATTCATCTTTGTCAAAAGATTTGGTATCAACTATGTCCATTGGGAGACTATGTTGGATCACGTCTCCCAGCTAATCAAGGTTGCAAAATATGCTATCCATATCAATTTCAAGTTCCATGTTCTCACTCCCAATTTCGGGCTCTTTCGGCGGCCCTACAAATGTTTTTCTCTTCTTGTCCACAGGAAGCTTGTGAGAAATATCAATTTTAGGATGAGGAGGCTTGTTATCTCCTCCTCCATTTGAAAAACTTTGGGTTTCTTTGTTACTGTGGTAGGCCATTGGAGCAATGCTTTGTTACTGTGGTATTTCTGGTCCTCACACCCAAAGATGTTCACTGTATGTCCACAGAACTACTGTCAAGCTGGTTCCATTAGTTTATGAGAACGTCTATTTTCCCTAGACGATGCTTGAAATGAATAATTGAAGGGGATAATATAACCCCATGGAAATGTTGGTTCAATGCATGTGAATGGGAAATCTCCTCGAGCTCTTCGATCATTAATGAAAATCATGCGTGCTGGATGATAAGTTGTTAGAAGAAAAGGATAATTATTTCATACCTAGAAGTGCAAAGGTGGCAGGTACAACAAAGAACAATTAAGGATTGGAGGTTTCATGAACGAGCCAAGCCATCAACGTGTGAATGAAATTCCATGGTATTTGAAATTAACGGTCACAAGGGATAAAAAAACCTTTCGCAAATATTGGTTAAATGTGTATTAGTGGAAGATATTCTTGAGCCTTTCTCTCATCAATGAAAATTTATACAGTTCCTGCATGATGAGCTGTTAGCATTAAATATTACTAATTGCATATTTAGAAACACGACCTTATATGTGTGTGTGTGTGTGTGACAAAGATGGGGAAGAGCAAGCAAGGAATGACAAAGTATGAAAAGCGATCGAACTAGCTTAAAAATAGGTTTACAGTAGATAACGAGAGTTGGGTGTTGAATGGTCAAATTGTATGACTTAGAATGTTTGACCAGAAAATGCATAAAACGGAAGAGGGCATGATGTTGTAGTTCATCGAATGATTTGTATATTTGAGGAATTCTGGTAAAGTGGCTAAGTATGGAATAGAGAAACGGTCAGTCGATCTCATTTTTAGAATTAGGGATTGAAAATTTATTTAATGGCCCAACCTGAGGTCCCGCAAATGACATTCCATGGTGTTTGAACTTAACACTCGAAAGGATAATGTAACCTTCTAGAAAAATTGGTTTAATGCGTATTAATGGGAGGTATACGCAAATATTGGTTTAGCATTAAACAATATTTTTTATTATTGATAAGATTGTTTTATTATAAACAAGTGCAAGAAAGGAATGGCCAAGTCTAAAAAGTGGTCGCACAAGTTTCAAAATAGGGTTAGAGGGGATTCTCAATAGAGGTGAGGGCCAACGGTCAAATTGTATGTGTCGAAAATTTTAACTGCAAAATGTGTAAAAGGGAAGAGTGCAAGCAAGGAATAGCCAACTATGAAAAGTGGTCGGATGAGTTTCAAAATAGGGTTAAAGGGGATTGTTAGTAGAGTTGAAGATCGACATTCAAATTTTATGTATTGGAATTTTTGACTGAAAAATCCGTAAAAGAGAAGAGTGCATGATGGGGCAGTCTAGCAGCCGGTTTGTATATTTGTGGAATTGCGGGTATTATTTACATGTTGTAGAACAATAGAAGGGTAATATTTAGTGCCCCTATCCAGGAACTTGCAATCGAAAAAGTGGCCAAGTATGGAGTAGGGAAATGGTCAGTCAGACTTGGTTGGAAAGAAGTGCGAAGGTGGCGGGAACAACAAACATCGCTTAGGAATTGGATACTTCATGAACCCACCAACCCGATGATGCATGAAAGATATTCATACAAATGGAGAAGTATGGAAAGTGGACATACATGCTTCAAAAATGGGGTGACAATAGTTCGACAGAAGACGTGAGGACCTAACTGCCAAATTGTAGCTGTCAAAACTTTTGAGTGCAAACTGTGTAATGGGGAAAAGGGTATGATGTGACATTCTGGTTGTAAATTTGTATATTGTGGAAGTCTGGGTGCTCTTTGGAGGTCACAAAACAATGGAACTGCACCATAGAGCCCACCTCCCGGGAATCCACGATCAGAAATGTGTCTAGATATGGAATGAGAAGCAGTCGGTCAGAGTCATGATATAAAAGCATGAGTGAAAATGTGAAGCCATGCAGGAAAAGAGAAACAGGAATTTGGTTAAGTATAGAAAAGGAAAAATAATGACTAATATATTCAAATTTGTAATAGATATCCCATTTCCTACCAATATCTTTTCTGTAAACTTATTGCATATACTTGGAAAGAAGTGTGAAGGTAGCGGGTACAAGAAAAAGTGACTAGGAATTGGAAATTGTTTGAACCCGCCAACCCGACGATCCTCGAAAGAGATTAGAAGAAATGTAAAAGTACGGAAAGAGGTCATACGGTCTTCAAAATAGGCTGACAAGTGTTAATAACCAAATATCAGTATAGCATAGAAAATCCTCATAAAAAGTACTCAATGCCTTGAAAAAGAGATAATTTCATATAATGAGCCTCTTCGAGGGGGAAACCTCCTTTTACCCCACTTAAATGTTCAAGTACAAGATGATTCAAAATGAAAATGTCTCCTTGGTATATATAGGAGACTAGGAGGTATAATTACA
>ML789198.1:113574-125331 GCA_009831015.1 Picea engelmannii
TAGTGAATGAAATTATGAGTACTGCCAGAATCAATTAGGACTATTACCTTTTTCTTTTTGATGTATCCTTCGATCTTCAGGGTTTGAGGAGTGCTAATTCCAGCCAATGCATTACACAATATCGTGGGAGTCAACTCTTCAGACGAAATTGCTTCTACGTTTTCATCTTGAGACAATTCTTGTTCTTGTTCTTCTTCCTCTTCACAATCGATGTAGAATAATTTCTTCTCACCACACTTATGCCCCTTACTGTACTTGCTGTCACAATTAAATCATAAACCTTTTTCTTTTCTTTCCTCCAATTGTTGAGGTGTTTTAGAAAAAGGAGCATTGTTCTCTCTATAAATGTTAGGATTGTTCCTTCTAGTAGCCATAGCCATATTTTTACATTCAACATTTCTTGCCACCTTAAATGTATTCTCCAATGATTTGGGTTCCTAAAGGAGAACCTCATGTTGAATGTTATCCTTTAAAGTTCCTATGAATACATCAATCAAGTGCTCATCTGGAATATCGATTAACTTTATATTCAATCTTTGGAAGTTCTCAATGTGCTCGATAATTGAACCCTTTTGCTTGAGATTTATCAAATGGGTAAAGAAGGTATTGCACCTTGTATCCTCATAGTGTGTTGTCATTTCTTCCTTGAAAATTGTCCAAGTGACGAGTGATTTTCGAGAAAAAATCCATTGATACCATACAAATTGATTAGGTTCTAAATATAAGGAAGCAATTCGTACCTTTTGTGTATGTGGCACATTATGGAGATCAAAGAATTGTTCCATCTGAAGTATCCATGTGATTGGGTCCTTGCCATCAAAATTCCTCATATCGATCTTAGGAACGTGGTTGGTCTTCAAACCAAAGTTGGAGTTTCTTCATTCTTGATTTACCTTCCTTGTGTCCTCATCATGAGTTTCATGGGATGCATTTTCACTTTCAGGTGTCTTCTCTGTTTCGAAATTTTTCAATACTTCCATGATCTCCCCTTTTAAACCCTCCATCATCTCTTGTAGTTCATCTTTTGTTACTGTCTTCTTTTGTAAATAATTTATGTCCCTATGCATTTCTTCACCTTCATCAAGAGTCCAAGTAGGATTTTCTAGAGGATTATTTGGTGTAGAAGGTCCCTTTTTGGGTGGCATGTTGGCCAAGTATCACTTTTGAACCTTGATTTTGAGGTGGTTCTGCTGGACAATATTTCTTCTGTTGTATCTCCCACATTTTGGCCCTTATGGGTATCAAACTTTATTTTATGTATTTCTATGATATTTCTTCTCTGCAATGCCAGAGGTCTGATCAAAATTGGATGTGCCAAGTGGAATTTATGGTAACTTCCCCACAACTTGTCTATTTTTGGCCTTTCCAGGAGATCTAACTTGTATAGTCTTTCCCGCCCAAAATAATTGATATAAAATTATGAAACTCACATGAAAAATACTACAGACTGTCCAAAATCCAATGAAACTAGTCCCACACAATTTGGATACTCGAGGAAGAAGTTATTATTGTTTTATCTAGAACACCTTATTGAGAGTAGTCAATAGGACTAGTCAGATACCCTATCTTACACAGGGTTTATCTACAAATTTAAGATGACCCAGAAGCTAAAATTTTTACCACAAATACCTTACTAATTTATGTAAACAACATCCATAGTCCAGGTTCTGAAACATTACAGAAAAGTTTTTATAGTGAAAATGCCGCAATGAATCAGTTCAGAATTATTCCAGAACCCTATCTTGTAGAGACTGTATCTTCGAAAGTATAAGTCCTCAGGATCTAAATTTTGAAACCAACATACCTTGATCCATATAATAAATATTCTCTAAGCCGTTCCTTCTGAGACATTGCAGAAAAATTTTTATAGTAAAAATGTCAAGGTGTCTCAAATGTAGCAAGGGAACCCCAAGACCTTGAGCTCTGATACCATATGTTAAGAACTAAATATCAATATAGCATAGAAAATCCTCAGAAAAAGTAATCAACACCTTGAAAAAGAGATAATTTCAGATAATAAGCCTCTTCGAGGGGGCAACCTCCTTTTACCACACTTAAATGTTCAAGTACAAGATGATTCAAAATGAAAATGTCTCCTTGGTATATATAGGAGACTAGGAGGTACAATTACAAATAATGGCCTAAAGCCAACATAAATAAAATAACATTACTAATATAATATGCCCCAATTAAGGGGTAATGATCCAATATTAGGGCTTAACAACAAGGGTTCCCGAGGAGACGTGAGGCCCTTATGGTCAAATTGTATGTATCACAACTTTTGAGTGCAAAATGTGTAACACAGAAGAGGGGATTATTTGGGAGTTCGGAAGTGAATTTGTACATCACGAAAGTTGGGGTGTTGTTTGTAGGTAAAGGAATACTATAAGTGTAGTCAGGTTGTCCGAGAACCCGCAAGAGAAAAAATGTATGCAATAGGGAAACATTATTCAAATTATACCTAGTATATTGATATTTGTGATAGATATCCCATTACCTAGAAGGACATTCTCTGCATGTTTCTATGACTATTTCCTAACGCATGGTGAATTGTTAGGATTAAATGTTGGTTATTGCATAGTTGGAAAAAAAGTGCAAAGGTGACAGGCACATGAAACAACAACTAGGAATTGGAGGCGTAAAAGAGATTCCAAGAGGCAACCAAGTATGGAAAGAGGACGAACGAGGTTGAAAATTTGGTGGCAATAGTTTCCCATGAGACGTGAGGACCCGAAGGTCAAATTGTAGGTCTCAGAACATTTGGGTGCAAACTGTGTATCATGGAAGAGGGTATGATGTAGGAGTCCGATAGTGAATTTGTGTATCACGGAATTTACGGTGTTGTTTGTAGGTCATGGAACAATAGAATTGCAATGTAGAGCATGCCTGCCTAGAAATCCACAATCTAAAAAGTTGCTAGGTATGGAATGGGAAGCGGTCAATCGGAGTCAGGATATAAAATCATGAGTGCAAACATTTTTAGAAAAATGGCTAAGTAACCAGAAAGAGAAAGTAAAGGGGAAAAACAAATGAGAATTTGGTTAAGTATAGAAGAGGGAAAGGAAAGGATAATATATTAAAATATGTGTATCATGAAAGACTTTTCAGTGCAAACTGTGTATCATGGATGAGGGTATGATGTGGTTGTTTGGTAGTGAATTTGTATATCACAAAAGTGTGGGTGTTGTTTCCAGGTCATAGAACAATGGAAGTGCAATGTATAGTGCGACTCCTGAAAATTTGCGATCTGAAAATTTGCTAGGTGTGGAATAGAAAGCAATTGGTCAGAGTCAGGATATAAAAGAAGGAGTGAAAATGTGAACCCATGAGCCCGCCAAACTGCACAGGTAGAAATTTTCAGAAAAACGACTAAATAACCAGAAAGAGAAAGTAAATGGGAAAAACAAACGGGAATTTGGTTACGTATAGAAGAGGGAAAGGAAGGGATAATATATTAAAACTTGTAATAGATATTCCATTTCCTAGAAAGATGTTTTTTGTATGTTTCTGGATCATGCAACATTAAACTTTATTTATTGCATACTTGAAAGAAGTGAAAAGGTGGCGGGCTAGGGAAACAATGATATGGAAATTGGATATTTCGTGAACCAGAAAACCCGACGATCTGCAAAAGAGATTAAGACAAATGATGAAGTATGGAAAGTGAACGGACGGGCTTCAAAATGGCGTGAAAATAGTTCAACATATATATGTAACTTATATAGTTATATATATATTAACATGTGTGTTAACATGTATTAAAAATATGTTAATATATATATATATATATATATATATGTAAGTATATAACTTATGCTCAACCCATTATGATGTTATGAAAATTGAAGGTTAATATCAGCTTAGTTTGGTACTATAAATGCAAAAGTAGTCAAGAGTGATTTGGCTAGAAAGTGATCAGGTTAGAACTAATCATGTACAATGATTATATTGGGAGAACAAGAAGATCTAGAAATTCAGGAAGAATTGTACACGTGAGGACCCAATAGTCAAATTGTAGTTCTCGAAAATTTTCAGGGCAAATTGTAAGTATATAATTTATGCTCAACCCATTATAATGTTATGAAAACTGAAGGTTAATATCAGCTTAGTTTGGTACTATAAATGCAAAAGTAGTCAAGAGTGATTTGGCTAGAAAGTGATTAGGTTAGAACTAATCATGTACAATGATTATAGTGGGAGAACAAGAAGATCTATAAATTCAAGAAGAATTGTACACGTGAGGACCCGATAGTCAAATTGTAGTTCTCGAAAATTTTCAGGGCAAATTGTCTAACGGGACAGAGGGTATGATGCGAGAGTCTGGTTGTAAATTTGTATATCGAGGAAGTCTGGGTTCTCTTTGGAGGTAACAGAACAATGGATATGCAATATAGAATATGTCTTCCTGGGAATCCATGATTGGAAATATGAAGGTAGCGGGGATGGCGAAGAGAAACTAATTATTGTAAATTTCGTCCACCCGCCAACCCGCAAAATAGATTCAAAGAAAATCCTAAGTATGGAAAGTGGTCGGGTGGTGTAAGTCCCCAACCACCCATGTTGGGCCACACTACATGAGAGAACATTTTTTGTTCTCTCTACAGAAGAGACTGTAACATACCCAACATCCAACTGAGCTATGCCACATAAATTTTTCGAACTACATGCAATTAAAATATATACACAGAGAACTCTTGCGGATATATATATATATATATATATATATATATATANAACGTAAAAATACAAATACATATGTAAATACATTGATTCAAACTGAAATAACAATAAATGTATACATGCAACATATACAGGAAATACCCATAAATATATAGACAGTTATAACCATACATAGGATTAAACCCATAAAAATAAACACGTAAATAAGAATGCAGCATGTCACTTTATCACACAATTGACACCTATCTTGGTAGGAATGTCACCAAATTCATGCATATCTTCCCCAAACCTCCTAGCCTTAGACCACACTTCTTATCACTCTCAGCAGTGGGTCACCTCTGATCTGGGACTAAACTCCACCCGAGTAAAGGGATTCCTAACCAGGCTAATGGCTCATAGACAATAGGAAATACTTTGTCACAGGTGCCAAATAAAACTAACATCCCACAGTCCCTCATTCCCCACATGCTTGTCCCACCCCACGAAGTGTGCCCCTTCTCTTCTCAACAGTCCTTCGTCTTCCCCACTTCCTTTCCAGGCTTCAACAATAGGCTGGTCAGGAAGTCTCAGAGACCTGTAGTTATAGTTTAGCACTTTCAAGAAATAAATTCCCAATAATTTTCTTACCCAGAGAGAAATTTCCCACGGTCCTGACAACCCACCTCTTCAGTATTCCACGGGCCTGAAAACCCACTTCTTCAGTCCAGATCCCAAGCTAACCAGATACACAAACAAAATGCCTATGGATACAGGTTCAGGTACAGTGACAGGAAGTATGGAGGATAGTTGACTACATGAGTGAGTGATGTTCCAATCATGAATGAATAATGAAAGTAATCATAAAAAGAATGAATGGGAAAATGAACTAAGTACCAACAATATGTATGCATGTCCCCAACTTGACACTTGTCATGTTGGGAACTACTTTGGCCCACTTGTCCCCAACTTTGGAACTTAGGATAAAATAATTATCTATACTTTATACTTTAATAAATATTAATATAATATTCCTTTTTGTCTTAATCTCCCTAGCTTATCCCCTTTTCCTTAACTTCTATCCCTCACCCTTTCCTTAACTAGTGGAGTTTAGTCCCCCGTACTATTTTATCATGGTCGGTCTGCGTGCATCGATGTATTTTATATTAATTATGAGATACATACAAAAATAGGTTCACTAGCCTTTAACATCTAGGCTCGTTGGCCTAATCAAAACATAAACATCCTAGCTTATAATAACTGACTCACTAGCCTATAAACACATCATATACATAAAGGCTCCCTGGCCTCAAAATCGGGCGCACTTAAATTGTTGTGCGTAGTATCCAAGAATGTGCACACTTCCTCATTTTACTGTGCAGTACATGTGTGCACTATGCCATGAAACGTGTATACAAAATGATATCAAACAACTCACCATATTAAGTACATTTTCATTTACACTTATTATTGGGTTCGGCCTAGAGATATTACAATCCCCTCCCCTTATTTATGCATTGTCCGCAGTTAATTAAGTACACACATATCCAACAAAAATTCAAAAATCCCCAAAACAATGTGGGTATTCTGCTTGCATTGCATCCTCATGCTCTCAAGTAGTGTCCTCGAGATTGTACCGTGTCCATTGGACCTTTACAAGCCCTATGTATTGATTTCAGAGCTATTTGATTTTCCGGTCCAGAATGCATACCGGATGCACTTGGAAAGCACCTTCTTGCTCCACCTGAATGACATTCTAATCAATAACATGATTAGCATCAAGTATATATTTCTTGAGTAATGATACATGGAATACATTATGAACAAATATAGATGAAGGAAATGCAATCATATAAGCTACTGGACCAATCCTCTCTAGGATATCAAATGACCCACAATAGTGAGCTGCCAACTTTGAATAATTTTCCAACTTCAGGGAACTTCTATTGACCTTCACTTTCAATAAGACATGGTCTCCCACTTTAAATTCCTCGTGAGTTCTGCCTTTATCAACATAGCTTTTCTGCCTATCTTGGGTAGCCTTTAGATTTTTCTTTATTTTCAACATTTTCTCCTCCATTTCCTTGAGTAAGTATGGCCCAACCACTACTCTATCTGCTGGGTTATTCCATCTTACCAGTGTGTTTCACTTTCTACCATAAAGTGCCTCAAATGGGCTCATCTTTAAAGATTCTCGGTACCCGTTGCTATAAGAAAACTCTACCAAGTGTAGGTAGTCTTCCCATTTTGATGGTTTATCCATCACATCCATCCTCAACATATCCTAAATCACTTGATTCACCCTCTTTGTTTGTCCATCTGATTCTGGATGATACGTTGTACTAAAATTCAAATTTGTTCCAAACCCATTAAATAATCCCTTTCAAAAATTTGAGGTAAACTTTGGATCTTTGTTAGACACAATCGTTATGGGTATGCCATGTAATCGAGCAATTTCTATCATATACACATAAGCAATGTTGGCTACCTTATGAGTGAGCTTAACTGAAATAAAATTAGTAGCTTTAGTAATCTTATCCACCACTACCATGATAGAATCATGTTGTTTGTTTGTTCTAGGAAGTTGAGTGATGAAATCCATGGTTATAACTTACCATTTCGACTCAGGAATGGGTATTGGCTGTAGTAGACCAGCTGGGTGTCTATGCTCAGCCTTTACCTTTTGACATTGCAAACATTTGGCAATAAAATCAACAACCTCTTTCTTCATGTCTGACCAATAATATTGGCTCTTGACAACTGCAATAGTTTTCTGATAACCTAGGTGCCCAATATAAGGTACATTATGCATTTCTCCCAATATCATATTTTTCAATTCCTAGAATTTGGTGCATAAATTCTTCCCCTGTACATGAGAATTTCATCATTATTTATCTTGTACTCTTCAATTTTCTGCTGCAAAATACCTTGTTGTAATATTTCCAGTAATTACTTGTAATGCAAATCTAAATTTTCTGCCTCTAAAATTATGGGTTTCAAATTTAATTGGTACATGCTAATGGTTGTAGCATGCATTTCATGAACTCTTCTGTTGATTGCATCAACCACTTGTTCTCTTTCCCTTTGATATGTTTTATATCAAAGTCATATTAACTTAAAAATTCTAACCATCTTCTTTGCCTAACATTAAGAGTTGGTTGATCAAACAAATATTTCAAACCATTATGGTCTATCCCGAGCTCAAAAATTTTCCCCATGAGGTAGTGTCTCCATTTCCTCAAGTCATGTACTATGGCTTCCAACTCCAAATCATGAGTGGCATAGTGTCTTTCATGCTCCTTCAACTTCCTTTATTTATATCATACAACAAACCCATTTTGAGTGAGGACTCGACCAAGTATTCTTTACATGCGTTTGTGCATACCATGAAGTATTCATTTGGGTCTGCAATCCTTAATATTGGAGCAATTGTTAGTAGTTTCTTCAAGTTTTGGAAACTCTTTTCACAATCCATTGTCCATTGAAACTTCACACCCTTTATTTGCAAGGAAGTGATTGGGTGTGCAATCTTTGAGAATCCCTAAATAAATCTCCTATAGTAGCCTACAAGTCCCATGACTGATCTAACCTCTATCACATTCTCTAGCATTGGCCATTCTCTAATGACTTCTATAGTCTCAAGATCCACTGCTATTCCGTCCTTTGGGATGATATGTCTCAAATAATGAATTTTCTTCTGATAAAATGAACACTTGCTCAATTTGGCATACAACTGATGCTCCCTTAAAACTTGAAACACCATCCTCAAGTGTTGTTCATGATCTTTTTTTGACTTAGAATATACAAGGATGTCATCCAAAAATATAATGACAAACTTGTCTAAATATTCTCGGAAAAAACCATTCATTAAGCACACAAAAACAACTAGTGCATTGGACAACCCAAATGGAACCACTATGAAATCATAATGACCATACCTTTTCCTAAAGGCGATCTTGCTGATATATTCCTCTTTAATCCTTACCTGATGGTATCCTAACCATATATCTATCTTTGAAAATATCTTTGCGTCCTTCAATTGATCAAATAGATCATCAATCCTTGGCAAAGGATATTTATTCTTCACAGTCACTTTATTTATCTGTCTGAAATCGATGCATAATCTTAATGTCCCGCATTTCTTCTTCACAAACAATACTGGGGAACCCCAAGGTGACACACTTGGGCATATATACCCCTTATTCAGAAGTTATTCAATTTGTATCTCTAACTCCTTCATCTATGGTGTACTCATTCTGTAAGGAGTCTTTGACACTGGAGCTGCTCCAGGCATTAAATTTATAGAGAAATCAATGTCTCTCTTTGGGGGTAGTCCTAGTACCTCTTTGAACACATATTAAAAATATTCTAGGACTGCATGGTCTTCCAAATTTGGCATCTTATCTTTAGGTGTCTCTTCCATATGATCTACAAATATTTGACACCCTTTTCTATGACATTTCTTCAGCTGCAATGTTGAAATTTATCTGATGGTTACTTCCCTGAGAATTCCCTGCACTTTCCTTAGGTTCACTTCCTCATCCAAGCAAGTCAATTCCTTGTTATGATAGTCGAGGATAGCATGGTGTTGTTCCAACCAATCCATCCCAATTAGAAAGTCAAAGGAACATAAAGGCAAGATGTTCAAGTCTTCCCTGGAGTTCAGTCTATTCATGTTCATAAGACATGACTTAACCATTTCATTAACTTTTCTTTTGGATCCAGTAGCCAGCTGCACCAACCAAGATTTTCCATTCTTTCTTCTTGGAAAATTAAAAATTTCCACTATCTTAGGATATATATAACTAGGAATAGATCCTAAATCAATTAAAATAGAAATGGTTTGGTTGTTGATCATACCTTCCACTTCAATCACATGTGACTGATACTCTGCTTTCTTGTTGTCCAGGGATACATAGATCCTTGGTACATTTCTTCCCATGTCCTCCATTGTTTCATATTGTTGTACATTTTTAACAGTCCTCAATTTCTCACCTCTTTGAGGACAATCTCTGAACATATGATCTCCTTTAAAACCCCAAAATTTAATAGGTGGTTTCCTTGGCCTTTGACCTTGTCTCAATCGTTCTAAGATCTCTAGAAGTTGGCTATCTCTGAGGATTATTTCTGAAGAATGGTGGCTTGTTTCCCTTCTTTCTTTGATCCATCTTGAAATTATTTTTGTCTTCCCAATCTTTTTGGAAAGTTGGCCTTGATTTTTGTTGATCATATAGGCATTTACATCTCTTTATGGTCTCCTCCAATGACTTGGGATCATCATACTGTATTTTTTCACTGATAAATGATGGCAATCCACTCAAATACCTTTGAATATTAACTATCTCATCCTTGATGAAAGAGACATACTTCAACAGTTCTAAAAACCTTCTCTCATATTCATCTATTGTCATACTCCCAAGCTTGAGTTCAAAGAACTCTTTCATTTTCTTGTCATAGTATATTTTAGTCAAGTATTTTTTTTCAAAATACTTCTTGAATTCCCTCCAAGTAACACTTTTCTCTTTAATGTGTTGCACTTGCGCAAGATGATCCCACCAATTGGATGCTTTTCCCTAGAGCTGATAGATGGAAATTCTACCTTCTGCATGAGAAGAATAATTATGCAATTGAAAATACTTTCTCATGCCCAACAACCATGTCTTTGCATCTTCATCCTTCTTGTTCTCACCATCAAATGTAGGAGGTTTGATTTTGTTCATTTCTCCTTGTATCTCATCCACTCCAGCCCTATTATGCTTTCTGAAAGGGGATGGACTTGATTTTTTGTGTGACCTCCCATTGGAATGCCTCAGGGAGTGATGTTGATGTCTGCTAACACTTCTTTCTCTTCTTTTCTCATCAGGAGGCCCGTGACTTCACAATTTTCTTGTGCCACTCTCCCTATATGATTTATTTTCTATTATGTTCAAGATCTGCATTAAATTCATGTTGAAGTCATCCTTCTACTCCTTGGCTCTCATAATCCTTTAATTATCAGATTTATGGTTTTTTATATCCTTCTGCAAATTTTTAATGGTCTCTACCATATTCATGTTTTCATCTCTTCCTTCTCCATGTCCATTGGAGTTTGTTCCTTCAATGTCCAAATGGACATGCATCCCTATGATTTCATCCCCTTGACTGTAAGTCCCCTATGCCTCTTCCATTAATTTGGACTTTATGTTGATTATGATCTGATCTATTTGTTGTTAACTATGCAAAATGTGCGGTCAAAATTTTTTTATCGGGCTAATTGTTTCAACAATCTCATGAGAATATGAACCATTCTGGTTCAATAAAATATTAGAATTATTGTTTCTTATTTCCTAGAAAATTGAATGCCCATATCAATTTTATGGGTGAATATTTAGATTCCACATTCCAACACCTTTCCAATGCTTTCTCCCACGCTCAATTCCGAGTCTTGAGTAGAAAGTTATGGTTATTAGAAAATTGTGAATTAATTTTTATGTTCATACTTCAACTTGGTGCAACTCTAGGCTGTAATTAAGCATTGGGTTTCTTCATATAAATATTATGGACACTTTGTCCAAGTTTCATCTCCTTGGTTTCCAGGCTGCTAGTTATAGCCTGTTGAAGTTCCAGGCCAATTCATGTTTTTAGTCTGGAACTCTATAGGTACCTTCTTTTCCATATTAAACAATTTTAACATGCCCAAAAATTTAATTCAGCTCTAGGAATATCTTATATGTTTCAATATATTTCCATTGACTTCTCCTGTGCCTCAATCTGATTTTGGAGCAGAAAGTTATGGCTCTTTGAAGTTAGATGGGTCTTAAAAATTACCCTCCATTGTTTGTGCTACAACTTTCTCATAAAAGCTCCATTTGATGAACGATTTACACCATTAGAAATATCTCTTCGAGATCTTTTATTTGAGTTGAAAAGATAGAGTGTACCTTGGCACAGTCTGTTCTCATGGTTTTCAAGTACCTAATGTTACAGGTATGAACTAACTGAGAGGGGGGGGGGTGAATCAGTTAGTGTAGATTATTAATAATTTCTCTTCTTTTCTAACTTTGAATCATTAATCTTAGTGGCAGTGAGTCTTTACTGTGAAATCCAGAGTTATAAACATAA
>ML789198.1:125431-145526 GCA_009831015.1 Picea engelmannii
TCAGCGTCTGTGTTTGCATTTGTGTTGCAGCATGTTTCAACATCTGTTCTTCATAAACAATCGATTGCCATCAATGACAACCTTGATCATCTGCGCCTTGATCATCTGCGTCATCTCTGTTGTAGCCATATTTCCAACACCTAAAAACGCTCTTAGGAGCCTCAAAAACACACTACCAAAAGATGACATTCAAATGATATAAAACGTCATAGAAAATCATTGGTTTTTGGTTGTTGATCACCCTCCAAATGACTTCACACACACAAATTTAAACCTATAAACCCATATTCACCTTGCGCAGCAACAACCCAAGGTAAATCATGCTCCGTGCATTCATAACTATTGTGTATCAGTTCTCTGTTGCACCAATAACTGCGCACTACTTTTGTGTCGTGTGCCAATATCTACCACGTGCATTTTTCATTCTTGCAATATTACCTATTGCACACAATTTTTGTATTGCACGCTGATATTCCAAGCGCATTTCACTCTAAGTGCTAAACCATGCCAAATTTTAGTACACCCCCACCGTGTACCAATACTCTGCATGCACCATTAACTAAACTGTCATGCAACATATACCCACATTCTGCGTGCACCAACAAAATTCCTCTGCGCACTGCCAATATTGTGCACACCATGTGCGCCATTATTATGTGTGTGCACAACACACAATGCTAAATTTAGCGCGTGCACTCACACACCAACATTTTTCCACGTAGTGAAGAAATTTAGCGCTCGCACCCGCACACCAACATTTTTCCGCGCGGTGCCAAATTTTAGCGCATGCGCCTGCACACCAATATTTTTCCACATAGTGCCCAATTTTACATGTCACAATATTTTTACTACACAACATGTATTTTTAGTGCACCCACCTGTGCACATTAATTTTTATGCGCATCAATTTCTTGTGAATTCCGCTGTAGAAATTGGGGTTTTTTCCTAACATTTTCCCCAATTTACCTTATACATTTTGCAACTATGAAATTCATTCAATTTAACCTCGATAACACTAGTTTAACCTATGAAACAACAAATCTCTATGGGTTGACATTTATGGAACGAATTTACCCAAAATTAATTCACTAATTGAGAATTTTAATTACTAATCTCGCTCCATCTTTCATGGCTTCACTATAGCTTCAAATTCAACCAATTCTAGGTCTGAATTTGCTAGAACATATATTAAACCAATAATATCTCATGACTTGGCCAAATTTCTCCATTTTCTCATGGATTTAACAACAAAAATTGGGGATTTTTCCCAATTCCGCACCATTGTTGTTACTTTTTACCATGAATGCTTTGCAACTAGAAATATGGCCACTTCGAAATAAATTCTCTATGAAATTTATCTTCAACTCAAACTGCTTGGTCCATCCAGGCTCATTGTTGAAAACTAAAGCTCTAATACCATGTTGAAATTTCCCCGACCACCCATGTCGGGCCACGCTACACGAGATAACATTTTTTGTTCTCTTTGAAGAACATACTGTGACATACACAGCATCCAACTGAGCTATGCCACATAATTTTTTTGAATTGCATGGAATTAAAATATATACACACAAAACTCTTGTGGATATATATATATATATATATATATATATATATATATATATATAATGTAATCATACAAATACATATCTAAATGCACAGATTCACACTAAAATAATAGTAAATGTATACATGCAGCATATACAAGAAATACCCATAAATATACAGACAGTTATAACCATATATAGAATTAAACCCATAAAAATAAACATGTAAATAAGAATGCAACATGTAAATTTATCACACAATTGACACTTATTTTGTAAGAATGTCACCAACTGCGTGAAAAACTTCCACGAACCTCCCAACCTTAGACCACACTTCTCATCACTCTTAGCAGTGGGTCACCCCCGAGCTGGGACTAAACTCCACCTGGGTAAAGGGATTCCTAGCCAGGCTAATGGATCATAGACAACAGGAAAGACTCTGTCATAGGTGCCAACTCAAACTAACAACCTACAATCCCTTATTTCCCACATGCCTGTCCCACCCCAAGAAGTGTGCCCCTTCTCTGTTGAACAGTCCTTTGACTACCCCACTTCCTTTCTAGGCTCCAACAATAGGATAGACAAGAAGTCTAATAGCCTTGTAGCTATAGTTTAGCACCTTCAAGAAATCTATTCCTAGAAATTCTCTCACCCAGAGAGAAATTGCACATGGTCCTTACAACCTTCCTCTTAATTATTCCACAGGCCCGACAACCTGCTTATTCAATCTATCTCCCAAGCTAAATAGATACAAAAACATAATGGCTATGGATATAGGTTCAGGTACAGTGACATGAAATATGAATGATAGATGACTATGTGAGTGAGTGATGTTCCAATCATAGATGAATGATGGAAGGCATCATGGAAGGAATGAATGGGAAAATGAGCTAAGTCCCAAAAACATGTATGCATGTACCCAACTTGACACTTGTCATGTTGAGAGCTACTTTGGCCCACTTGTCCCCAACTTTGGAACTTGGGATAAAATAATTATCCATAATTTATAATTTAATAAATGTTAATATAATATTCCTTTTTGTCTTAATCTCCCTAGCTTAACCCCTTTTCCTTAACTTTTAGCCCCCACCCTTTCCCTAACTAGTGGATTTTAGTCCCCCATACTCTTTTATCATGGTCAGTCTGCGCGCAGTTATGTTTTTTATATTGATTATGAGATATATACAAAAATAGGCTCACTGGACTTTAACATCTAGGCTCTCCGGCCTAATCAAAACATAAGCATCATAGATTACAATAACTGGCTCACTAGCCTATAAACACATCATATACATAAAGGCTCCCTGGCCTAAAAATCGCACGCACTTAAATTGTTGAGCACAGTATCCAAGAATGTTTACACTTCCTCATTTTACTGTGCAGTACATGCGCACACTATGCCATGAAACGTGCATACAAAATGATATCAAACAAATCACCAGCTTAAGTACATTTGCATTTACACTTACAATTGGGTTCAGCCTAGGGATATTACAGGTGGGTTACACACAAAATAAAAGGGTCAAGAGATATAGCTAGGAGGTGTGAGGGGCCGATGGTCAAATTGTATGTCACAATGACAGATTTTGGCCATCAATTTGTATATCGTGGAATTTCACATGTTGTTTGTATGTAGGGGAACAATGGAAGCGCAGTGTTGAGAAAGCAATTTGTATATTGTGGAACTTTGGTTGTTGTATATAAAAGCATGAGACATTCGAAAAAAGGGACACATTCGAAAAAAGGACCAAGTAAACAAAAAGAGAAAGAAAATGATATGAAGGGGAATTTTGTTTCTGATTTGTAGATCACAGAACTCTGGGTGTTGTTTCCAGGCAGCAGAACAATGGTAATGCAATGTTGAACCTGCCTTCCTGAGAACCCACAATTCAAAAAGTTTGTTCAATATGAAATGAAGAAGTGGTCAGTTAGGCTGGTGATATAAAAGTAACAATGGAAATCTGAATACTTGAATATGCTAACTCCCACACATAGACATTTTTTGGAAAATGAGTAAGTAACCAGGAAGGGAAAGCATATGGAAAAAAGAAAGGCGATCGCAATTTTCGGAAGCAGGAATTGGTGTAAGAAGGCCCCATTAATGGTCTTAACAGTAACCGTGAAGTGCATTAAACATTTTAACAGGTTCTTCAATCAAGGAATAGATACATCGAGCAATGTTTATAGTTTCTAGGATTTGTTTGTATAAGAGAAGCATAAAAAAGTTACAAGAAAATAAATCTTGGGATGTTTAAGTAAAGCTTTTGTAATGTTAGCTTCACCACAAATGTAACAACGATGAATTTTCATTTACTGTCCTCTCGTTCATATGATAGTTCCATTAGAATTCACATAGTATATATTCTTTTATTTCAAATTATTCCAGGGAATAAATTTTTCTAAGTTAAGCCATCAATGAAAAGTGCTAAAAATGAGATAAAGGGGAATTTGTTTGCTAATTTGTAGATTGCGTAAGTCTGGGTGTTATTTACAGGTGGCGGAACAATGGAAACACAATGTTGAACCCAGGTATCCGGTAACCCACCTATTCATGAACCCGCGATCCAAAAAGTTTGTTCAATATGAAACAAGGAAGTGGTTGGTAGAGTAGGTGATATAAAAGTAAGTGGAAATCTAAAAATGTGAATCCACCAACTTTTGAAAAAAGGAGTAAGTAACCAGTTCCGAAAAATGAGTAAGTAGACAGAAAGGGAAAATAGAGGGAAAAAAGAAAGGGGATGGCAATTTTCAGAAACATGAATTGGTGTAAGAAAGCCCCATTAATGGTCTTAACAGTAACTATGAAGTGCATTACACATCTTAACAGGTTCTTCAATCAACGAATAGATACTGTGAGCGATGTTTATGATTTCCAGGATCTATTTGTATAAGAGAAGCATCAAAAAGTTACAAGAAATTCAATTTTGGGATGTTTAAGTAAATCTTTTGTATTGTTAGCTTCACCGCAAATATAACAACAACGAATTTGTATTTTAATATCCTTTCATTCATATGATAGTTCCATTAGACTTCACATAGTATATATTCTTTTATTTCAAATTATTCTAGGGAATTGATTTTGCTAAGTTCATCGATAAAGGAAAAGTGCTAAAAACGACAAAGGGGAATTTGTTTGCTAATTTGTATATCATGGAAGTCTGGGTGTTATTTGCAGGTGGTGAAACAATGGAAACACAATGTTGAACCCAATTATCCAGTGTCCCTCCTATTCGGGAACCTGCGATCCAAAAATTTTGTTCAATATGAAATGGGGAAGTGGTCGGTCGCGCTGGCGATAGAAAAATAATTGGAAATCTAAAAACGTGAATACGTCGACTTCCGGAAAAAGGGGTAAGTAACCAGAAATGGAAAGCATATGGAAAAAAAGGCGGGGATGGAAATTTTTGGAAGCAATAATTGGTGT
Organism: Picea engelmannii; assembly: GCA_009831015.1. Lineage (NCBI taxonomy): Eukaryota > Viridiplantae > Streptophyta > Pinopsida > Pinales > Pinaceae > Picea > Picea engelmannii. The sequence goes on from ML789198.1 coordinate 130,403, forward strand.
AAGAAATCCCCATTGATGGTCTTAATAGTAACTATGAAGTGCATTAAACATGTGAACAGGTTCTTCAATCAACAAATAGATACAACGATTCATACCTATAGTTTCCAGGATATGTTTGTATAAGAGAAGCGTTGAAAAGCTACAAGGAAAACAATTTTGGGATGTCCTCTCATTGAATTGATATAACAATGACGAAACTGAATTTTAATGCCCTCTCATTGATATGATAGCTCCATTGAACTTCATATAGTATATATTCTTTTATTTAAAATTATTCCAGGAGATTAATTTTTCTAAGTTCATTGATCAAGGAAAAGTGATAAAAATGAGATAAAGGGGAATTTGTTTACTAATTTGTAGACCGCAGAAGTCCGAGTATTGTTTGCAGGTGGTGGAAAAATGGAAACACAATGTTGAACCCGCCTATCTGGGAACCTGTAATCCAAAAAGTTTGTTCAATATGAAACTGAGAAGCGAAGGGGATGACAATTTTTGGAAGAAGAAATCAGTTTAAGAAAACCCCATTGATGGTTTTAACAACAATTATGAAGTGCATTAAACATGTGAACAGGTTCTTCAATCAAGGAATAGATACAATGATCCATGCTTATAGTTTCCAGGATCTGCTTGTATAAGAGAAGCCTTTAAAAGGTACAAGAAAATCAATTTTGGGATGTCCAAGTAATGTTATTGTACTGCCAGCTTCACCACAAGTATAACAATGACGAATCTAAATTTTAATGGCCTCTTGTTGATATGAAATCTCCATTGAACTTCATATAGTATATATTCTTTTATTTCACATTGTTGCAAGAGATTAATTTTACTAAGTTCATTGATTAAGGAAAAGTGTTAAAATGAGGCAGATACCACATTCATGTCACAGAGCCTATATTAAAGGGAAAATCATGTCCTCTATAGTCTGTAAGATAATAGAAAAACTGTGAAGATCTTGAATGTATTATTAATTTTCTAGAATGAAGCATACAACCAAGAACCAAGTAAACACCAAATAGGCCTGAAGCAAGATCCCACAAGGTTCCATAGAGTAGCACGCATCAACCTTTGCATCAAAAAATTTGAAAAAAATGTCATGCCATTGGTTTTGTCTTACATCTGGTAGACGTTCTCACGAGAAAATAATCGGGGCCATGTGATATGAACAAAAGTTTGCCAAAAAAAAGATAGCACAAAACCAATAGACCTTCGCCATTGCATGCTAGCTATAACCAAAACTCAAAATGGGAAACAAGAAAGTTGTTGATTATTATTTTAGCATTAAGAAAGATCACTATGGACACTTTCTTCTGATAGTGCCATGGTATATCACTACTAGTCTTAACAATGCCAAATTTCCAATATTATTAGAAAATCCTGATGATTCAACCGAGAGGACCAAACTATTTAGAAGGTTCAAAGGATGGGCACGAGTTATTTATAGTGGGATAATTTTTATGGGATTTTCTTTCATGCTCCCCATTTCTGGAGTGAACAATCTTATGCGTCTACATTCTCTGTAGTAAGATCTGAAAAATCTCATGTTGATGTTTCAATCCATGTTGAGTCTTTTTTTTTTTCAAATAGGGTATCGAGAAAATCATTCCATGGCTATATAGTGGGCACCCAAAAAAACTTGCATGATTCTCCATCAAAGCCACAACCAACCACCCCCCCCTTTTTTTTTGCACAACGAAACAAATATGCAAAGTTCTTACTAGCATATGAAACAAATATCAAAATAAAAACATCAATTGCATTTGTAATTAGATTCTCAAGTATTCGAGTCCAACGAACATTCATCTGGGTGTTGAAGAAATATTACAGAGACACATGAGATATTTTTCGTTTCCTGCCAAATCTTGATATGATTTTTCCTTATTTTATTTTTTCAGTCGATATGCAATATTGCATTGTCCTTATTTAAGGTAAATTTGCTATGTATCTGAAAGTCATGCAGCATGTAGACATTGCTTGGATTTTTCTATAGGTATGCTTCTTATGACAATTCTTCTAACCTAGGAAGCACATCTTGTAACAGAGGATTTCTAATTGTACACTACACGACTGTGTTGCCCAGGGTTTGGATGGCAACATTGAGGCAATGTCCATATATGTATAGACATTTTTCACTACATCGCACACAATCAATCATATCATCACTTATCAAAGCAGAAGAAGAATCATGAGAGTTTCATTTCATACATATAGGCTCAAAGGGGGTCGAGTACGCATTCACTGCAACCAAAACACCTTCAACCTAGAAACATGAGCACAACAAGTAATATATTGAACAATATAATATACAACGGCACCCTCCACGCCCCCCCCCCAAAAAAATAAAAAATAAATAGAAATTTGGTGAAGGCTATTTTTATGAGAAAGTGGGGATGAAACTGTAGATGTATACGCACAAAAGTTGTAGACCTAGTTATTTTATTCAGATCCTATACTATGTCTTCTCACAATTTTGTTAAAAATGTTGCTTGGGTTGCGAAAGATCCTTTCTCTAACATTCCTTTTCTTTGTTATATTTTTGAAGAGCATAAGTGGAAATTGCCCTTTATGCAATTGTTTCTCCATTGACAAAAACAAACTTGAATAGTTATCGAACAATTGCAGCTGCAACATGGAATAGTGCAATATTTGTCTAACTTAACTGAGATACATGGAAATGTGAAATTAAAGGACAAAACTGAATATGGAGAACAGTACCATTGCCTTGTCGTTGTTTGACTCTCCATCCTTTATATGGAGAATGTGTTTCAAGCCAAGTTTTATCCATAGTGTGACATCTACGCCAATGGTTCTAATTGGGTAAATGCCATTGTTCTGTAAAAGTTGATTGATAGTTGCTTTGGGAATGAAACGATATTTTGAACAAATAGTGATAATTTTTTCCACAATACTTGTTTCGTTGAGAAAAATAGTCCTATCACATTCATCACAAGCATATACTGTTTTGGGCAATATATTGAAATTTGTAATGGATATCCCATTACCTGGCAATATTTTTTCTGCATGTTTCTAGACAAGTTGTGTAGGAATAGTCAGTGTGATTGTCATCATGGGCTCTTTGTCTGTCATGTCAGCACAGATAATGGATATAATTTTGTTTTCCTTTTCCAAGTAGGTTCTATAGAAGACCAGTATGTCCTCGATGAACACTTATCCAATTTGGTGGTTGTTCAAGCCCTCTATTGATAGTATTCTAGGTGTTACAAGTTTAGACTTGGTGAAAATTTTTGAATAGGAAAAGTAAAGTGTATGGTAGTGTGCATTTTTTTTCTATTTTTCCTGGCATAAATTTACAAGTAGACACACAAATTGGATGAACTATGGAGCCAAAGTTTTGCAACTAGACCTCTTAGTCTGTGGAACTTGCGCCATGTTCGATGTCTCGCTTATACTTGTTGATAATTTTCTTGAACTGCAAAGTATGTATTGCAGATGAAATCAACATATTCACCATGTCATAGATGAATAAATAGCTGAGGATATTTGTTTGGTAAACATACTAAGAAAAAAATGTATGAATATTTACCTTTGGCCTTGTCGATTTGCTAATGTTTGGAATGACTAACTGTTCATGGTCATGTCACTAGTCCAACTTTTTCTGATGAAAGCATGTGTATGTTATCATTAATTATTGCAAGGGGGGTGTTTTTCTTTGGTTTCACAGAAATTGGTCTAAAATGCGAAGAAATGTGGCTTAAAAACCCATCAAATACTTTTTATTCCAAGTCTACAGCCATGAGTGCCAAGCACGACATAGAAAAATCTCATTTCAGGCTCAAACAATCAAGCAGGCAGGTGGCTTCAGTATTGAATGGCGAGGATCCATCCATGGAGTAAATCGATGGTCGTCGGGTAAGTCGAAGCCACAGAGTTGCATGAGGATCAACACCTGGGCTTATCCCTTATGGCTAAAATCATGAAATGATCGTGACTGTCTGATCTTTCAGGGATAGGTGGCAGCTAGTCAGTGTTTCGGGGGTCAGAATTTTGGGTTCTCGACAACAAGTATATCATATTTCCATCCATATCCCCAAAACTGAAAACATGAAGCCTTGGGAGCCTGGCCCATGGTCATAGCCCAAGGTTCTATTGAAAGTCACGTGGCCCAAGATCTGAGCCACAGATGGGGCCTTTTGGGATAGTCAAAGTGAAAGCATTGAAGTAGTTTGAACCATTCATCTAAGGGACACATGACATGTGATTAAACACCATTGTGGTTTCAACTATCGAGAATTTGAAATACGAGAGTTGCACCTCCCTTTGCATCTGGAATCACCAAAGTGCGAAAAGTGAAAGTGCCTTTAGGGTTTGGCTCACATTTTGTTTAAAAAGTGTATGGATCTAGGCGGTTGCCATCCATGAACTCAGATCTATGGTCGAGGTCCAATTCCAGACCCCCCTTTCAATTCTTCCTTTAATAGGGGGGGGGGTCCAGAATGAGGCACACAAGTTTCAACGACTAGGATTGGGGTGCAAAGATCTGTGACTGATGTTTGATTCTGGACCCCCTTATCGTTTTGCCTTTAAAGGGGGGGAGGGGTCTGGAATGAGGAGGTTTTGTCTACGCCCCTTTAAACCTCTTACAAATTCCCCTTCCACTTACCACTTTCACCTCTTGCTGACTTGTGTCCTCCACTCCACCTCTTTCTTGCCTCCGTTACATCTCCACTCCCATCCTACCTTTCACCACCACACACTTGTCCTTCACTCTCCCAGGGGTCATGTCCCCTTTCCCTTCATCCCTCTTATCTCCCAACACCTATACCCCACACTCCACACCACTTCCACCTGTGCCCTACCCATACCCCTTGGAATTTATCGTCTAGTTTCACAACACCACCTCATCCTTCCCCTAGTTCCTCCAGCTCATCATCCACAAGTGTTTCCACTTGTCCACCATGTCACCCTCCATCTATTTCTCCGGTCCACATGGGCACTCCTCGTCTCACCTTCACAATTGTCGGCACCATCACCCTCCTTGTCAAATCCTCATCCACGTTCATAGGCCGGACCCTGCTTGTAGCAATCCAACAAAGAAACAACAGTGAAGGGAAGGTCGCCAGATTTTCCAGGTGCAGAGTTGACCCAGGCCTTACCTAATCCCAAGGAAGCAATTAGCAAGGTTGGTGGTGGTAGTTGAACATTGCTTCCACCATGAATGGAAGGTCAGAAAGGGAAAAAAGTAGAAGGATACTGTTAGTTTAGTTTGACAAATATTGTGTCTGAAAAGCGTCTGCATAGGAAATCTACCCAACATCTACATGCATAGTCTAACCGAAGTGACCTGAATGTTGTGCCGTGGAAACCCAAGCAAGTTATTGCTACAAAGGTTTTGAGTATATGTAGGAATTTTTTCCATTTTGTAAAGGATCGATGGTTGAGCTATGCTCCCAAATTGTAAAGCTTAATGAAGCACTGGCTTTCCCTCGTTATGTATGTGCATGTGAGACTTTCTGTTTAATGAAAGTCAACTTCTTTTCACCTCTTTGTATATTGTTGTGTTAAAACACTCAAAATTGGAGGATCTAGTTGAGGATCGTGATGACGCTATGATCGTTTGATTGTATTGGTATCATGATCAGTTCTAATTAGTTTCCTATGTATTTTCTCCCTCCTACCTTGACTAGCTCATTGGAATATCCAATCAAGTGGTTATAGTAGCCACCGTGATGCAAGGTTCAGTCCCGACGTTGTTGTAACTATGTCATCCAGGCATATCTTAGCATCTTGTTCTTTCTTCTCCAAGCTACTGGAAGCTTGATGCTTATAGCAGACCTTTGCAGTCTCTCTCACCAAGTATTCCTCCTGTTCATTTTAAACTTAACCTACTGACTGAAGTTAGATTAAGACCTCAAATTTTGATGCATAGCCTAGTCCAGGGTTCTAATTTAAAGCAATGTTGTTTCGAGTTCGTTCTCTGTCGATCACCCCTTTTACAAATCGTGACATTAACTGATGGGTATCAGGCTTGCTCCTGCTGTAATCTAGGAGTGACTTCTGGTGCTAACATTTCTAGTGCCATTGCCGGGGATGAAGTTGAAGATTTTACATGGGTAGAATGACAACGAGCTTCTAATTCTGAAGGTTCATCAAACTTCAGAACCATTGAAGATTGAAATTGTACCTGGCGACTCCTATGAGGTGTTCCACCTGGTAACTCCTATATTGCAGTGCCTCTGGCTACACCTAGTAGCCCTTGGGAGACAAAAAGTTCAGTTCTGGTTTTTGATGGTTAACAAAGACTGTACACACTCATTCTGTGTAGCATTCACCTGGACACTCACATTTAAAGACTCCACTGGAGGGGATTTTGTTGACAGAAAGAAGTCCATGTCGAAGGGAAAGACCAGGTATCAGTTCATGAGCTTGTTGCATGAAGTCCTTTATTTTTTTATTATCTCATTCCTTTCTTCCCTTTACTTATAGAGAAATTTTTCCTCTTCTTGTAAATTTTGATGTCCTTGAGCCTCCTCTTATTCACTCAGCCTTGGAAGAAGAAATCACACCGTCTTCTTGTGTTGTAGATACTAATCTTGTGCCTTCACCTCTACCTATCCATGAAGATGAGATCTGTATCACACCTCCTCCTAAATTTGAGTGCCTTTGTAGTCTTGAGGAGGTTGAGAATAATTCAAAGTCTTCCTAGACCTTGTTACCCCATGTTATTCTTGCTGAACCTCCCTAGCCTCTTGTTGAATCCCATGATCAACCCAATGCTTTTCAAATTAAAACAAAAAATAAGTTGTTTAAAACCCTAAGGCTGCCATGTCACCTTAACCCTTATCCTCATGATTCTTTTGAGTACCTTCCTTGGTTTTCTGGGGAGGATCATGTTACAACTAAGAGGCATATAAAGGCCTTTGAGAAATCTATTGATCAGTTTGAGATCGTTCACAAGGATGTTGTCATGAGGTTGTTCTCACATTCCCTTTCTGGAGATGTTGTTGTGTGGTTTAGATGTCTGGAGGTCGATTCTATTAGTTCCTGGACCGAACTATACCATGAATTTTTAAAGTGTTGGGGTGAGAACAAGTCCCTTGATCAATACTAGTATGAGTTCAATGTCTTGAGGAGAGGGGAAGATGAATCCTTGGCTATCTTCAACAGGAGATTTTACAGTGTTTATCATAACATGCCTATGGAGATCAGACCAACAGAGACTTCTGCTATGGTGTACTATATCATGGCTTAGCATCTAGAGCTAGTCTTCCTCCTGAGAGAGATGAAATCCTCATCATTGATACATTTATTTGAGGATGCTAGAGAGGTTGAAGAGAACATCAGGGCTAGCAGGTGGATTCATAAGCAGGCCAATGTGCATATACAGGAGGAAGAAGACTTTCAGTCTATTTCAGATTATAAGCAATGATATATCAATTATGGATCATATCTAGAATAAGAGCAAATAAGTAGGTATAACTCACAAATGGAATCATTTTCTTCATCATTTGCATATTTTTTCAAGGGGTAGGGATGCATATCTTTCTGATGATCAGTTCTCAGATAATTTTGAGCATGGAGCAATAGCTGGTTGTATTAACAGTTGTATGCTCTTGACTGATCATAGTCATTAGGATCTATATCCTTCCTCCCCTTTAGCTAATGATTATTTTTCTGGAGGAAGAGTTGTTGCTGCAGATGATCAAGATTTGTTTTCTAATGAGGGAGAAGGGAATCCTTTTGTGAGCAGAGAGATTTTTGAGGAGGAGCATCCTGGTCTTATAAAGGAGCCAGAATTCTATCATATTTCCCATGATCCTGTGGCCATATACGTGGGGTCCTACATTTCATATTTTTGAAATGTTCTTATAGCATAAGTTCACCAATACTCACATCTGAGTATTGTGTTATGAAATATTTACAAGACCTCACTATAGAGAATGTTTCTTTATTAATTAAGACAAATCCATGGGTGGAAATCAACTCTACTAGGCTTACAGAAATAATAGAGCAACATAAAGAGGAAGGTTTTAGTGGGTAGCTCATCTCCTATCCAGAACCTATTTTTGAGTAGGTGTCAACTAGCATCAACCATCTTGAGCCTGTCTTCTGCCCACTTGTGCACTATGAATACATCATGCCACAGGTGAACAACCATGAAGGATAGGAGAGGTTTTATGACCCATTGAGCTCCCCTGATATTAGATATTGTGACCCTATGGGGTCATATATGGATTTGTTCTTTCCAGAGGCTTTGGAGCCAAAAATTTTATTCCCCTTCTCAACATTTGGGGGTGTGAACAACATTCCCAACCTTGTCTTGATTTTGCTATCATACCTCCCTAGCATTTTATGGAGCATCTGAAGTAAAGAGAAGAATCAAATTTCTAAGCAGTCTGGGTGGCTATGGTGGAAATTTGCTTTCACCTAGCCCATGTATATAGTTTTATTAGTTTAGGCTCTATACATAAATAAGCTATTTTGAGCATGTATTTTTATTTTGTTTGCTTTACTTTTCGGCCTATATTTTTAGTAGGATGTTTTGAGCATTGACTCCATAGCCCAATAGAAGGCACTGGACCTACAAAAGGAGTTCTTAGAGAATCACAGGGATGACTCTATCCCCCATGGAGCCTAATTTTATCACTAATTATTGCAAGGGGTTGTTTCTTTCTGGTTTCACAGACCTTGGTGTAAAATGCAAAGAAATGGGGCTTAAACAACCATCAAATACTCTTTTTTCCAAGTTTGCAGCCATGAGCAACAAGCTTAGCATAGAAAAATCTCATTTTGGGCTCAAAATATCAAGCAGACAGGTGGCTTTAGTATTCAATGGTGAGGATCCATCAATGGAGCAGATTGAAGATCATTGGGTAACTCAAAGCCATGGAGTTGCATGAGGATTAGTGTGTAGCATTATCCCTTATGGCCAAAGTCACGAAATGATCACGACTATCCAATCTTATAGGGACAGGTGGTAACTAGTCGACATTTCGGGGTTCTCAACAATAAGTATATCGCATTGCCATCCATATCCCAAAAACTTGAAACGCGAAGCCCTGGGATCCTGGCCCATGGTCATAGACCAGGGTTCTATGTAAAGTCATGTAGCCAAAGTGAAAGCACTGAAGTAGTCTGGATCATCCATCCAAGGGACACGTGCGAGCGATTACACACTGTCATGGTTTTGGCTATTGAGACTTTGAAAGACGAGATTTTCTTCTCCCTTTGCATTTGGAATCACCGAAGCACGAAAGGTGAAAGCACCTTTGGGGTTGGGCCCACGTTTTGTTTAAAAAGTGCATGGATTTGGGTGGCCATCATCTGCACACTCAGATCTACAGTCGAGGTCCATTTCCAAACCCCCTTTGCCATTCTGTCTTTAATAAGGGGGGGAGGGGGGGTTCCCGAATGAGGCTCTGTTGACGAGTGAAATTGATCGTCCATCAACTGGAAGAGCGATCTCGGTCCAGGGTTGTCTAAATAGCCCAAGCCATTTTGTGTAACTCGTTCTAACAAGTTTAATGATTTCGTTAGCCAATCTAAGAATCCTAAAAGAAACAAATAAAAGAGAGAAATAACTAACTAATTACCAAACACTATATATATATCTGTACATATGTTCTAATGTAACTGTAGTAGTTGTATTTAAGCAGAAGATATACAAGTCTCATTTATTTACATGATTTACAAGCTGTAAGTTTTTAATCGAAACTTATGAAAATCGATGTGAAAAATGATTGCCTGTAGGAAGCAGATAAAAAAAGCACATAAAAATATTTATTTTTTTTCTTTTATAAATTTAAAGAATCTTGCAAAAAAATTAATGAAACATGAACATGTCGATAGTCAAAGATGAATAATACATTTTAGTTTCAATGACATGTAAATGACAGAAAAATACAAATAAGCTATCCTGTCAGTGAATTAGTGAGGTTTATCCAAGCATCTGCATGAGTGGTGAACATCCAACTACCATGTCCAAGAGAGAAATCTCCAATGAACCTTATGACTATTCTAAATACATTCAGAACATGTATTGACAGCTTAGGTTTTAATGACAGAAAAGGAAACAAAAACATAAACATGTGATCTTATAATTATACATGATTACAACAAGATAAATCTGGAAGAAATCTATTCATTTTATCATTCAATTTAAAGCTCAAAGATAAATCCCATTATTTAAATTGAATATATAATCACAACATTTGTATTTTGATGAAGCAAATGATAGATGATATTTATGATATAAACCTCTTACACATCACATATCATTTAATCTAAAGATATCAGACCTGCACATGTAATAGGATTAAAAAAACATAAATAACAACATTATAAACAAAAGGCTAAAGCCAAAAATCATATATTTCGTTCTATTAAGTTTTTGGAATCACTTGTCCATTCTGTAATCCTCGAAGAATTTTTTTGGATAATAGACTTTAAAGATTGGAAACATTAATACATAAATGATAATAATTAACCATGTATTGATAAAAAAAACTAAAGCTATTTAAATCATTGCATAATCAATTATTCAAAGAATATGAAGATATTATAATAAAAATAAATCCATTTTACTCACAGGACAAAAGCCATTAAGAAACCTGGAATTACATATTCTTCTATGAAAATATTCGTCCATTCTCCCAAAAATTCTAGCCATCCATTACTCCATTTGAAAAGAAATAAAAAGTTTACAAAAGATATAATATAAAAAAGAGAAAGGATAAAAATCCTCCTCTCCAATTCTTGGATCTCCTTGGCTCTTAATTTTCTCATATATTTATACAATGAATGAACAGTCTGGTCGTCACTATTAATTTTTGCCACCTGAAATTTGCCTCGTAAAAATACATCATTATCTCTCAAATCGTGCATTTTTTTGGGAAAATGTTTAAGTGGAAGGTAAATGGGTCCATTTGGGTTCTGGGTTTTCAATCGTTTCTTCAAATTTCTCACAGTTTGGCTGCAATCAGTTCTGCAAAATCGTCTATTCGATCTTGACACCTTTCCAAATTTTATCTGTTGTTGGTCATAAAATTATTTGTAGCAATCCAAAATTATTTTGGATCAATCATCTTGAACGTATTTGTATAATAAAATCAAGCCATGATCAGATCCGTATCAAATATTTGATAATAGAAACCTGTGAAACAAAAAGAAACCTACATTAATAACCTAAAATTGTGAATAAAACAAAATCTAGAAAAATAAAAAATGAATTTAAACTAACTATAACTTATAAACAAAAAATGTTTATAATTTGTTTTCAAATATGATCTAGAAGCTCCAAATTAATGGAGAAAAAATATTAATTTTGGTTTTTTACAAAATCAAACAAATGATAGATAATTGTTTTATTATTATTATTTTGAAATGAGATGCAAAATGAAAAAAGAATTTAATTAATTAATATCACCAAATGATTTCATAAAAATGAGAAACCAACCAAGATATTATTTGATGAAGCATTGAACACATTATTCAAAATAGTCAAACTTGCTAATGAGCAAAGGAATGAACACATAATCATAATTTAAACGAAAGTAAACATTTGATAAAAATTAAAATTTTTGTTTAAATTGAGATTTTTATGCTCGTTTCTAACTTTTTACATATACTCTTGTAATGAATATATCATACTATAGTGAATGTCTTAAGTTTGTCTCAAAGCAAGCCAAGATATGGAACTATTTGAAAAGGTTGATTATGTTGCTCATTATAATTATCATGATTCTAATGACGGAGTTGTTGGGGCCCAACAAATGGTGACTTACTGGGTGAAGCAATTATCTCTGATATAGTAATATTTCATCTTAGGAAGAAAATAATAAGACTTGAAAAAGGATTTAAGCTCCCTGAAATAAATTCACTCTGAGACCATATAGTATTAGGATAAGCTCAATGCTATAACCAGAAAATAGAATTTTCTTTGCACAGGATTGTAACCTGAAATAATGTCTTAATGAAAGAGTCACGATGTTTATAAAATAACTTCAATACCATTCACAGAGCCACTGCTTCCAGCAAGCGTCTATAGCCTTGACATAGATGTCATTTAACCCACTCAAATGCTTTAATTCCATCCAATAGTTGTATCCACATGATGTATACTTCCATAAAAGTTAATTTAAAAACATATACCTGCTACCTCTCGACCTGACATTGCTTCATTGCCAACAAGCCTGTTTAGTACCCTGATGAAGTTGTCTTGGTATCATATGTGCATTTACCTGCTGCCAACGATCCTGTTCAGTACCCCGACGGGTTTACACATACTTCCCACACTTAAGTGTTGCCAACCCTCTTATGTCACTTTTAAATAATAATACAATTATAGATTTCTTGATGACAAAGAGAGCGGGGTGATACTAGAGGTTAATTGCAATACAGGTAAATAGTTGACCATGTTATTTATTTTCTTTCAAAACTGGAAGTTTTATCATGGTTTAGAAATTTTAGATTTCCTTTAAGAAATCATCTAGAGAATGGGGAAGCACTTAAAAATGATTCCTTAAGAATATGGACGGCGTAAATTTTTTATAGATCATCGTAATTCTCCAACATTTAAACCATATCTCTGGTGTAATACTCTAGAAAAGATAATTTGAGGACAAAATGAGAGTGACATTTGACTTAAAAATCAATTTTTTGAGCTATATCTTAATATCAGGACCTCTTTGAACTATTTCAATTTGCTTGAAAAACACAAGTCTTAAAATAAATGCTTCCTTCGACAATAGTTCTTTGATCAGAAATATATTGATTCAAAAAGAAAGATAAGAAGAAAACTCATTTAAAATAATCAAAGAAAACAAAAACACACAACAAACCAAATGAAATTTTATTAATGGGATTCAAAATCAGAAGTACACAAAATCAAAACAACAAAAGAAAACTTTTCAGGAAATAATTTTGGCCAAATATAATCTTGAGTTTTTTTATCCACTATCATCTCACTATAAAATAAAGGAAGAACTAAATCATATAAAATATCATGTGCGAACAAGTTCTTTTCTTAAGATAGTGATGCATACGATATTACTTTGACCAAGCATTATTATTAAAAATAAAAGAGACTAAAAATAGAAAAATCCTTATTAAGATGAGTGCATTCCTACTCGTGGCACCTTGGGTCAGGGTTGAATCGATAGTTCAAATTTACTTATCTCTTTACTTTCCATTTAAATTTTTCATGATGATACTACATTTTCGAAAAGAAATATTCAATGAAAAGCAGAGAGAAAAAGATTTAAAGTGGACTTCCCTGACAACATTCATATTATGGTTCTCTTGGTGTGCCCACTTGTGTTCATAACTAAATTATTACACAAACAAATATTGATAAATAAAACTAAAGGAAAACCTACTCCTAAACCTACTCTAACTACTAAACAAATAAAAAATACTAAGTGAAGTCATGCTTCCATTGTAGCCATCGGAGTAACACCAATCCTGTAATGGAAACAAGATCAAATATTACTAACAATAATGGTAGTATATCGAAAAATAAAAAAAATATATCATACTTAACTTTATCATCATCATTTAAAAACAAAACAAGCATGACCTTGCCATTCTTTTGAAACTTGTTGATGTATGAATCCTCCAACCATTCTACAATCTGGTCATGATATGGGTCACAAAAATATGAAAAAATGAGATTGTGAAGCTTGTGAGAGTTATGGGGACCTGACATAACCATCGGCCTAGACACAAGTGCCCCATCCTTCCGAAAATTTTCCTTTCGTTCCATATTTTCTCCATCTGAAGGATGTAGAATGAGTGTGTTAAAGTTACCTCCTTGATCTCTTAATAAAGTGAAGATAATCTTATCATTCCCTGGAAAAATTTTCGAGATATGAAAACTCCAACCAATCTGCAACCCTATCATAATACATGCAATTACTAACATGGGATTGTTCGAAAGAATTCACATACGAAAAATATTCCTGATGAGAATAAAGTATTAGACTATCAAGGAAAGAATCTCGTAAAAAGGTCGAATCAAGATGGAGAAAACCTATCGTGATTCTTGAGCAGAAAAGAAATGTCTTATTCTCTTTAAACTTTCCATTGAGCTTAAATACTTGAATATTAACTATTTGAGGTGGACTAAATGGAACGACCAAGATTTTTGAATAATCATCATTGGTAATAGTATTTGGTGGATTATACTTTTCAACCTCAAATAATTGATCATGGAAAAATCTAGATTCTTCTTTAATCACAAATTGAGATGAATCAATGGAAGATGCAATTTTAAAATCTTTCAAATCATTTCTTGATTTACCCATGGATAATTGATGAGAATAAGAATTGATATGTTCATGGGTAGAACTATTTTCCTCTTTATCTTCTATTCGGTAATCTCTTTGTTGGTTGTGGAGCCTGATTATCTTCTTGATGCAGAGGTCCTTGCTTTCAGCCATGTCTATACCCCATGAAGTATTACACCCCAGAAGTATGTACACTCTTCCATGTGGGGGAGTGTATAGGGGGGGTACCCCCTCTGCGGGGTCCATCCCCCCGGCTGGGGGGTCTGGGGGCAAGCGGGCCCCCGAAGCAAAAATTGCCTTATAAAAGTATATTGTAATTTCATTGTAAATCTGGACCGTTCATTATAAGGTCACAGATCTAACAATAGAGATTATGTTAGGTTTTTTTGCCCTAGAAGGCAACCCTCTTTTACGAGGGAAATGTATTGCGGCTATGTATGAGAGTGAATATTGTATTCTGAGAGAGGAGACTGTGAGAGAAAGAAGAGGAAGTTACAGCGGGTTTTTCTGTAGGTTGTATCCCTTCATTTGCTAGATAATAATAAAGGAAGGAATTGGAAATTTCTCTAGTGGATGTAGCCCACACTGGGTGAACCACGTAAATATGTGTCTCTCTTGTATTGTGTGTCTTCTGTGTTTTTGTTTCTGCATTTGTTTTATTTTATTTCTCCACGGTCATGTTTTTCTAACAACTGGTATCAAAGCGTAAGGTAACTCGCAGGAAAAGAGGGTTCCTGGTTTGAGTGGGAGAAATGTCGGAAGATGGAAAGTTTAGGGTCAAGAAATTTAATGGCCAAAACTACCAGTTATGGAAGATGCAGATGGAAGACTATTTATATCAGAAGGATCTATTCCTACCATTGAGTGGAGTAGCAAAGAAGCCG